>JARJRE010000433.1:0-23772 GCA_030783385.1 Akanthomyces dipterigenus | reverse complement strand
TTATATATATATATAAAGAAAGAGGAGAAGAAAAAGAGTAGGAGAGATTAGGTTAGGGATAGGGTTATAGTTATATAAGGGGCCTTACTTGAGTAGTATAGTACTTCTGCTTTTTCTCCACTATAGGCGCTAATAGAATATACCGATTAAAGTGACTCGCTTTTTGAGAGAGAAACTTAAGATCAGAGCATAAGGCAAAGAGGTGTTGGGTTGGAAGGCGCGTACCTACTAAATAAGGGACTATCGCTTCTCCACAGCCTGGTGCCACCACGGCCACACACAGCGTGCCTTCGGCTGCCTGCCTCCGCCGAATGTCCTAAGAAACCTTACGCAGAATTCTTCTCTTCAACCTCCTCTGCTCCACAACACACCACCACGTACCATCGAACCACATCCCTCTCCCGCTCCTATTAATTCAACTCGAACCTATCTCTGTACAACACTATCTGCGCGATTTCAACTTCAACCCACCTCTTCCGATTCATCGCCGCATCATTGCCGCCAACCCCGATCGTCAACACCGCTCAGCTCGCGTGCCTGGAGCCCTCCCTCGTCGGCCAGCCCATTAGCTTTGCTCCCTCTTGAACCGCTCTTGTCGACGCAAATCCCATCATCTCGATCGAACAAACCCCGCGACACTTCTTTACCCTCGCTGCTCCGCCGTTCTTGCCCCGCCACCCCTTCCCAGGCAGCAATCTCCCGACCCTCGCCAGGTGCCGTTCCTGCGCTCAACACTCGCCTTGCATCGCACGAGTCAGCGAAAAGGCGTCAATGGATAACCTATGGGCCCGTCGCACAAAGTCAGTACCCAATTCAGCATCTCGACGAGTCTCACAAGTACCGGCTAACGTCTTCAAATAGCTCCAGCAAGCTCTCCTTGTCGACGCCAGCCAACGGCGGCACAGCTGATTCCGGCCGATTTGCCTCCTCCTCCTCCTCCTCCAGACGCCAAGATGGAAGGTCGGGAGGCTTCCCATCCAATCCAGGCAGCGCGCTTGCCTCGCCGACGACGGGCGGTGGTGCATCTAGCGCCTTTGGTCTAGGCTCTGGCGCCTTTGCCTCATTTGGCTCTGCAAAGACACCAAAGACGTCAGGCAACCCCTTTGATTCCGCCATGGGATCGGCCGCGCCCAAGCAGGGCCCCGGAAAAGATGCCTCTAAGGCTGTGGGGAAGACAGGCAACATGAGCTCGATTACAGAGGCAAGGCCCTCTGGTACAGCTGTTGGCCAGATACACCCGCTGAAAGATGCCTGGTCATTCTGGTACCGTCCCCCCATTTCCAAGGCCCATGGATACATTGAGTACGAGAATACGTTGCACGGAATCGCCACCATGCGTACAGTGGAGGAGTTTTGGGAAATCTACTCGCATCTCAAGAGACCTTCCACGCTACCTGTAGTATCCGACTACCACCTCTTCAAGCGGGACATTCGTCCTATCTGGGAAGATGAAGTTAACAGAAAGGGTGGAAAATGGGTCGTTAGAATGAAGAAGGGCGTGGCTGACCGATACTGGGAAGATCTGCTCCTCTCTCTGATTGGTGACCAGTTTGGTGATGCTGGCGAGGAAGTGTGTGGTGCCGTGCTTAGCATGCGCAATGGGGAAGATATCCTGAGCATTTGGACCAGGACTGATGGCGGCCGTGTGCTGAAGATTCGGTAAGTGATTCCACCGACAAAGGGCCCACAAGCTTGAGTAAATGCTGACATTCTTCAGTGAAATCATGAAGCGCGTCCTCAACTTCCCACCCAACACCCGCGTCGAGTTCAAAAGCCACGACTCCAGCATTCAGCAGCGAACCGCCATCGACGAGCAGCGTCGTGAGAAAGCTATTCAGCACCACAACGACAAGCGAAATGCCGGCAGCTCCAGACAAAGCCACGATTAATGGCATTTATTGGGCTGCCGAGCCTGCCGCTGCGTTACTGTATACCGAGGCAAGGGCTGGGATCAGAAGTGAGAAAGACAATGGTTTTGATCTTTCCGTCGCCCCAAGGCCGGACATTCGCGTCCCACTGTTTTTCTGTGCCTCGATCTATTACTGTATTGTGCCGTTGTTACAACTTTTCGGGACTAAAAATCAAGGGAACAAAGCTTGCTTCCCTATCTCCGAGTGATATGCTTTGAGTTCTTCGGGGAATCGCGCTTGCTACTCTTTTGTTTATTTAGCCCTTGCGAACACATAGCGGGAGCGCCGAGGATAGTAAAGCCTTTGGTATCTTGACTCCGGTCTTATTCTTTGCCTGGAACATGGCAACTAGGACTTTGGGATGATGGATTGTCAAGTTCGATTGATAGGCGAGATGTCTTGTGACCGCGCAAGGGCGGTCATGTACTATAGAGCAACGATTTTGGCACGGTGAATGACTGGATAGCGCATGTTCTAGCAGGGTGGTTCCATCTCGGAAAAATGAAAGAACTCTTTTGCAGACTAGCATGTCAGCACTGGCTATACGATGAGTGACAGTGTGCAGCTAACCAACCACCGTCTCAGCTCACAGAAATTCGAGCCAGTCTGCATCGTCTTGTGTTCTTGACCTGGCCGAAGCACGGCAACAGTCTTGCAGCCATCATCTCTTCATTTTTTTTCCAGCGATGGCTCGCCATAGAGAGGGCTGTGGTGATGGCTTCGCGTCACTTCGTAATGGCATGCAGATTCTAGCGCCCTGCGACTACGTGAAGCACATTTTCAACCTAGAAAATAATCCATGTAGGTTGTTTGACTCAATGAGTCTGGACTACGTCAGCATCGCTCTCGTCGTGGAAGCCCTTTGCCGTCATATGCTGCCCACCGCTTTGCAAGTGGCTGCTGAACCAGAAAATGGAAATCACAAACGAGAAGAGGTCACCTTTGCGAGTCTGAGAAAAGTAATGCAATCGAGATGTCCCCATCCTGTTTGAAACACTTTTTTGATATATCAAATTATCATGTTCCATACTGCTGCCTTTCTACTTGGCGTTTGCTTTGTCTTTGCTCGCGGGCTCCCTCCTGCGCTCCCAAATCTGTAAGTACGACTCTCCAAGGTACAGCAGCTCGCTCTGAACCTTGTCGACAAAGAGATCCTGGCAGACGACCCATTCGTCCGTGGCCTTGTCGCGCAGCTGGACCTTCCAGGTCTTGCGCTCCTCGCCCGTGTCGGCAACGTCCTCCTTGGTGCGCACCGCCTCGTGGACAACGTTGGCGACGAGGTCGTACCAGATGGGCTCGCTCGGGGGCCACTCGGCCGGGTTGGGCTCGACGTATGGCGAGACGTCGAGGTTGCGCGCGTCAAACGTGACAATGGTCGGGTTGCGCTCCGATACAAACTTGTTCTGGCTGAAGCGCTTGACGTGCAGCATGAGGTACGGGGGCAGCGGGTGCAGCAGGCGGTACCGCTTGCGTTGCGCGTGGTGTTCCTGCGCCGACTTGCCGTCATACTTGGAGAGGATGGTCGTCAGTGGCACCTGCGGGATGATGTTCTTCTCGAGCTCGTCCTGGAAGAGCGGTGCCGACGGCAGATCCAGCGTGAGCAGCAGGAACCGCACAATGTCCACCTTGACCTCGCCGGCGTCCTCGAAACGGAGGCGGTCGCCAACGTCAGCGCGCGCTGTAATGGCCTGCGACTCGACCTTCAGGCGGCCCTGGAACCCACGCTGCACCATGGAGCTGCCTGGTCGCGTCTTGCTGCCGCCCAGTCCGAGATGCAGGTTGTTGAGGAACCAGGATAGGAAGTCGACGGGGTCGGATTGCGTCGTTAACGTGAACCTCTTGTTGGAGCGCAGCGCGATCTCCTGTAGTAGCTCGTGTGGCGACACATGCGACTTGAAGGCCCTTGGATTCCAGATTTTGCGGAACAAGATGCTGCATCGCTTCACTAGCTCCGACTTGCCGGAGAAGTCCTCCAGAAGCAGGTAATTACGCAAGGGCGCAACATGTGATAGCGCTTGCACGATGACATTGAGGTAGTCGTTCTCTTTGATGTTGTTCATGCCCACGAAGCCGGGCACATAGTCCTTTCCGCCCAGCGTCCAGCTATTCTTGCGGCCCTCGGTGCCCACTGGGCGATCCAGCTCCATAACTTCTCTTTTCGTGTACCGTGGGTCCGAGACGTATTTGATGTCATCGAGCGCCTTGCTCTTGACTTCGTAGCCCTCTGGGAGCACGTAGACTTTTTGTGTCTCGAGGTTGATGTATACATGGTGGTCCTCATCGAGCGAGTGAAAGTAGGCATGCGACTTGGACCCGCGACCCTGGAAGTAGCGCCCGCACACTAGACATGCGTAGACATTGATATTGGAGAGCGATATTGAGCATAGCTTCTCAAAATCAAAGTCGAGCACGTTACGGTCGATTGTGTCGAGGTAAAGGTCGTCGTAGCCAGCGGCTGGGTTCGCCTGCCGCGTCGGCGCTGTAAGCGGCGCTGCGTCCGCGCCTTCAAACTCGTCGTCGTCGCCCTCGTCCGCCATCGCGGTCGTGTGCCTCTTCGTGTCGCCATTATCAAAAACCCTTGCAATGCTATTGCCTTCGATGGGGGATTCGGACTCGCGCGTCCGTGATCGTTTGGAGGAGGGTGAGGCAATGCCCTGCAAATCCTCCAGCGCCTCAGTGGCGTGCCGCTTACTCATTGTGTCAAGCCCGGTACCAATCTGGAGGTTGTCGTCTTGGGGTCCTTGGTATTTTGCGCAACGCTTTTAGAGCAATTGGCCTGTCCGCAGGAGGTGGCGGCGACTCAAGGAGGCGGTGGAGAATGCAACATTGTGACAGACTTGCTCGAAAAGTTGTAGAAGAGCTTCTTGAGCGTGGGGCCCCACAGCAGTTGGTGAGTCTCAGAATGGATGCCTACCGAGGTGGTAGCAGGTACCATCATGTACATCTCATTATCGTCGCAAACTGACTGTAATTTTTGTCATTTTTAATGGTTTTCACATTCCAAAGCTGCTTGTAGGGCGGACCTCGTCTTACGCTCGGCTATATACATTTCTCGAATTTGTTTTATGTACAAATTATGCGACCAGGACGGCATCCTCCATGGGCTCATCGCCTGCTACAGGAGCAAGATTATCCATTTCTTGCAGCGTGTACTCTACCAAGTAGCTTTCGTCCACCAACTCCTCCATGCGCTTGTAATGTCTTTCGGTGTAAACTCTCAATGCTTGTAGGATATCCTTCAGACTCTGCTGTCCGCGAGCGCCTTTGACAGATAAGTTGGAGAATTTAGAAGCAGGGTAGCTGCGCACCAGGGCCCAGAGAATTCTCTGTGCAACAAGGGCCGTGCGTGCATTGGTATTCCAGTCGCGCAGGCGGAGTAGTAAGAGGAAAATCTGATCGTCGGAAAGATTGCCAATGACCTCGTCCACAGCTCGCAAGCCGGTGTAGCTACCCACATCCTTCTTCTCTCCAGTAATCACCGAAGTGAACAGAGATAACAGCCGCCCAGGATGATTCAGCTGCAAAGCCAGTGTGATGGCTTCTCTGTACGAGCCTGCGTGGATGTGGTTCTGTAGCTCCTGCTCCTGCTCAATCAGCTCGAGTGCAGCCTTGGATGCCGCAGATTGTGTCTCTGATGTGGTATCCTTCCAGAATGAGACCGTCGAATCACCGCTACCAGAGACAATCATGTTCGTCTTTGGTTGTACAGCAACAGCCCATACTCGGTCTTCATGATTGTCCAAAGTACATTCTGTCTCGCCAGAATTTGTGTCCCAAACCTTCACAAGACCGTCGCCACCAGCGCTAGCAAACAGTACCGATTTCTTCTGCTCACCCTTGGCGGGCATGCCGAGCCATGCGACCTTCAATACACTGTTTGAATGTCCCTCGAACGTTCGAATGCATGTGTAGTCAGCCAGGCTCCAGAGCTTGATACTCTTGTCACCACTACCTGTAAGAACGACACCTTTGCCTGTAACGGGACCATCTTCGCTCTGCAGCGCAGGCAAGTTCGCGGGAGAAAAACGTACTGACCACACACCTCGCTTATGGCCACGTAGAATACCTTGCACTTCACCCTCGGCAACAGACCAAATCTTCACAGTCTTGTCTTGGGATGCTGAAGCAAACAGGTTTCCAGTGTGATGAACATCGATAGCGTTGATGTCCTTGTCATGTGCCTTTCGAGTAAAGAGTGCTTTAGCCCCCAACCTCGAACCCTGCTGCTGCGACTGACGAGGCACCTCCCACTTCTTGATGGTCTGATCCTGGGAGCCGGTAACTATAAAGGCGGGAGGGTGGGAGAGGGGATCCCGGAAGGCCTGAGAGCTCTCCTGTGGTGTTGTTCGTGGGAGACCCACGGCACCGAGGGACTCGGCATGACCCGAGAAAGTTGCCCAACATGTGTATGAGCGATTGGCGTGATCGATCCGCCACAGCTTCGCGGTATTGTCCTTTGCACCTGTAGCAATCCAGTGGCCCGACCAGTCGACATCTAGCGAAATAACAATGTCGTCATGTCCCCTAAGTAATGCCATGTCTTGGCCGAAATACGGCGCGCTGTCAGTATTCCACGCTAAGGAAGTGTCCGCATCAGGCTCCACAATAGACACCAGTCTAATGTCCTCAGAGTTTGTAGCCAATGCGAGCAAGGAGCTATCTGGTAGCATGTAGGCAAGATCGATAATGTCGTCGTGAGTTCCAGAAATGCGGCGAAAAGGCTCGGGCGCAGAGAGCGAGGCAGACTCAGCCTTCGTTGGGGGCTTGTAAAGTGCTAATGTGTGGTCAACTTGGACACCGAGAATGAAGGGGAGATTGGGTCTGTATATAGCAGTCACGAAAGCCTCTTCCTCGCTTTTTCTCACTTGCTTCGGCGTGAGCTCTTTGCCGGCATCGGTGTCCCAAATACGAAGAGATCCGTTAGCACCAGCCGAATATGTCAGGTTTCCATCGTCGAGGAAACCCGCAGCCTCAACAAGTTCGAGACATGGAACAACCTTGCGGATCTTCCAAGATTTGGCATCCCACCAAGTGAGCGTCTTATCTCGACTGGCAGTCACAATAGCATGCTGTGTGGGGCAATAGCCCAAGCCTTGGACGTCGGAGACATGCGAGTCGAGATTTGCGATGCAGCTTCGCTTGCTTAAATCCCATACTTTCACTTTTCCATCCTGGCTGCCGGAGATAAGCCTGAAGCTAGTGGTGTGTGAAGCTTCTTCCTCGATGTCGTCGGCTTGCGAGTGACTCTTGCCCTTGCGAGAGCGCATAGTGTCCTGAGATTGAGAAACGACTTCGAAAAAGTGAAGAGCTGACACTAAAACCGAAGGGCCGCGGAAGATATGGGTCACAAACCCTCCCGCAATATCCCAAACCTTGATCGTGCCGTCTGTGCCACCCGTAGCAAGAAGGGTGCTTGTCCGGTCGACTGCGAGGACGACAACCGGTGTACCATGGGGCTTGAGCGTTCGAATAAGAGATGATTCGATAGAGTTTCCATCTTCCGACTTTTTGAGCGAGAATATTCTCATGGACAATGATCGAGAGCAGATAATGAGGTGCGAGCCGGAAGGTGTCACTGGCGGAAGTTAGCAAGTTAGTTTCTGCAGAAGGGGATTATCGGCACACACGAGTGAGTGTTGAAATGAGCTCTCCATCCTGTCTATAGCATTAGCAAGCAATTTGCCGTTGAGGGCGAGGCTGTAGCGTACTCCCTCGATTTCACCAAGATGCCGCCCATTGGTGGGGTTGGTGAGAACGGCAACCTCGCCAATTGTCGTCGCGAGAATCTGCGCATCATTGTCAACTGACACGGAACCGCCCGTGAAAATGGGACGGATCACGCGATTGACATCAAAAGTCGTTTTCAAAGGCTGCTTCGTAGCCATACTTGATGGGTGCGGGCGTTTAGTCAACGTAGATTCATTGAGACAGGGCGATCAGGGAATTTTTTTTTGAGAGCGCGATAAGATAAGTCGGGACCCACTTCCCTGTTGACCTGCGAGGAACGGCTTACTGTGTCAGAGCATCAACATGAACATCATCCGTCAAATGCATGAAACATTTTGCTTGCATCAAATTGCTGGTTGTTTTGATACAGTAGAGAGCCTCATGAGTCAATAAACTTGCAATAGCGTGCACGGTGGCAGCTGTTCCGCCATGGGCATGCAAGGCCCGCTAACCGCCCAAGCCTTGGTATGACGCCCCCAGGAGTGAGCAGAACCAGAGCACCCGACTTGCTAACATAATTGAAGGGTCGGTCACCATATGACGACGTTTTAGAGGGCGAAGGTCCAGAAGATACTCGCCATCCACCTCAACAGTATGATCAAAGAGGGCGTCCTGTCAACCCGGACACTAAGAGAATTAACCGCGAGATTGTGAGATCACACAATGAGGTCATGTTGGTGATTGGAGTCGCAGAGCCAGAAAATCCAAACAAAAGCCCAGAAGCAGAATCTCAAAGGAGACATGATGCGCGCGAAGAAGAAATTGGGCGACAGCTCGATTCCCACGCCAGACGTGCCATGGAAATGGTTGGACTCTTCGGTATTCATGGCCTTCGCCAACGCATCCTGGTAAAATGACCAGTAAGATCCATATTTGCACGTGAGCTGATAACCAAGTAGATATATCGAGAATATTCAAAAATCCCTTATTGGCATCTTTGGCAGCGAAAGAATGAGTTTTCCTGGAAAAGAGATGTTATCCCTGGTGCCGCTGCCGGGTTGTTCACAAACTATGTGGACCGAGCCTTGTTTCGACTATGGCTCGGTGATAGAGAAAGAGTTGTGGCGCGTCGCATGTAAGACACGTCCCGAATTCCAAGTGATGCTTTGACTAACTATGTAGCGTGCTTGATGTCTGGTCATATTTTCGAACCCATCTAAAATACTTTGCATCAATGCAGCGACTTGGCTTGATTCCGGCTGACCGGTGGCTTCCACGCCCGTCATACTTCATACCGTTTACCAAGGACTCACCAATTCCCGCACCGCCACCTCTGGAAGGGTTTGAACCTCTTTCTTTGCTCCGTTGGAGTGGCCACGTCGTCATTAACGCGACCCCCTTTCTGGTTTGGGTTATGGTCCTCCGGATCGCTAGAGATTTGCAGCCCGAAGTTTGGTCACAAATATTCAACAGGCTTCCAAGCACTGCTTTCCGAGGCCGTAGAATACCTCCGCCACCTGCGTCGTTTACTCCACCCCCAGAAGAGGCACCCGTACCTCTATCTGACGAGACGAACCCGGAACAGCTGCTAGAAGATGCGCCCCTGGTACTTGACGGACAAGATATCGATGCAAATGTATCGTCTACAGAGCTCACCGAAGTTCACGCAGACTCGTATATGAATCGTGAAGATGAATATGCGACAGATGACGATGAGAATGAGCGAGTCAACACCACGCTCATCAGCTTCGATGTCGAAGCCACTGAAGCTAGCCCGGACGCGCCACCTGGGCTTTGGTCAGCCGAATTGCGCCCTAGTCAGGCGACTGACGCGAGAGGCGATGCCCAGCCAGTTTACCTGGATACTCTGCTGACGCAGCTACCTGCGCTGTTGGCCGCCAACATTCTCACAGATACTAGTCTTAGATTGATGATGGCAGCATACGAAGCAACCGCATTAAGGCTTATGGCACGCTGCCACAGACTGCGGTATGGCCTCCCGTGTGACGACATATATACACCCAATATCCTGAGCGAGTTGTCATGGCGAGCCGTTACCAACCTGCTTGGTGCGGAGCTGATGCACATTACTATATCTGGCGAGATTTGGGCTGTCTTCACTGGGCTGGCGCAGTACTTGCATATGTCTGATAAAGAGTGGAAAGAAGCAGAAGCCCATAAACTAGAAACTGAGTCGGCGGAAGACACTGCAGCTCCTGTATTATAGAATGTCACCAGTTGGATCCTGATTCTTGTCATGGTCCCGGTACACAGCTGGCTGATGAACACAGCTCGAATAGTAATTATCTGTAATTTTTGTATTTTCAGCAACAGCCCAAATAAAAAAACTGAGGAAACAAAAAGAATCTCATGTTCATTCGAAAGCTTTCATGATGTCCCATTATACCTTAATTGCACAGCTAACTCCTTACGATGCCATTGTAAACTCTTCCAAACGAAACAAGTAATGTCATAACGCGTATAGATCAAGCGCCGTTGCGGTGTACTTGCGCGCCCTGATTCCTAAAGACAATTGTTTCCCTCCTCTCCATGTACATAAGAGCTCTGTTCATAGCCTGCTCACTGTAGCCCTTGCCTTCAACCATTTCACGACGAAGGGTGGCGAGACTGGTGCTCCAGCCGATGGGCAGACGGCGCTTCAGCTCGGCCTCGACCCGATTGACCTCGTCATTGAGCTCGCGACTGCCTTGGTTGCTGCCTTGGTTGACGGCATCCATGGTAGAGCACAGGAAGAGGCGGATGGCCTCGTCGACATGCGCCTCGGTGGCAATGGGTGAGAGCGTAAGCTTGGCTAAAGATTCAGTGATACGGACAATGGCCTCGAGCTGACGGACGGTGATGGGGATGGAAGAACGCGTGTTGGCCTCAATCTCGGCAGCGTGAACCTGACGACGGATGGACACAAAGTGTGACGACAGCTTCTCGGCAGCTTCCGGGCTTAGACGGGGAGCGCAGCGGCTGGGAAAACAGTTAGTGGAAAAATGTCAGGATGCATAAATAGGGCAGGAGCTCACCTTCTGCAGTAGGAAATGTATCTTCTCATCTTGTCAACCGGAATTTCTGACTCGGCCACTTCTTCAACGCCGCGATTGTCCATGTGAATGCCCATGACGTGCTTAGCAATGTTGATGTCTTTCTCTTTACTATGGTCATCCTTCACAATGAAGATCATGTCGAAACGAGACAAAATGGTCGTCTGGAAATCGATATTTTCTCCGGGGGTTTTCATATCGTCGTAACGACCAAAGATAGGATTTGCAGCTGCCAAGACTGAGGTTCGGGCGTTCAGGATAGTTGTGATGCCAGCTTTGGCGATGGAAATGGTCTGTTGCTCCATGGCTTCGTGGATGGCCACACGATCTTCATCGCGCATCTTGTCAAACTCGTCAATGCAGACGACACCGCCGTCGGCCAGTACCATTGCGCCACCTTCGAGATAGAATTCACGCGTTGACTGGTCTCGCTGGACAGACGCTGTGAGACCGGCGGCGGACGAACCCTTGCCGGATGTGTAGATGGATATGGGGGCGGCCTTGCTGACAAACTTGAGTAGCTGAGACTTGGCAGTACCAGGGTCACCGAGAAGAAGCACGTTGATATCACCTCTCAGCTTAGCTCCGTCAGGCAACAGCTTCTTAGATCCTCCCAACAAGAGGCAAAGAATAGCCTTCTTGATATCGTTGTTACCATAGATAGATGGTGCGATACACTCGGCCATAACGCTGTATAGATCTGGACGACGACTCATTTCCAAGAACTCCTGCTCCTCCTCTTCCGTGTAGCTAGTAAACCCCTTCAGTTGGTCCGAGGTGGTCTGGATGCCAACTGCGCGCAGATATGGCGTGCGGATGGCGACAGCTCCACCTGTGGACGAGTTCTTCGAGCTCTTGTTCTGGTAAATAGAGAAAATACCCATGACTGTGCATCGAGAGCCAGGTACGACTCGGTTTGTGAGATATCGATCCGCAGAAATTAGCACGTGTCGGGGAAGTTCACCAACCGGAACCTGGTCTGGTGCCTCCTGTAGCTTTATGACTTGCTGGTCGACAAATGTTGACTTCTCATGCATGACAAAGTATGGGTCGAGAGGACACTTGGGAGTCGGATCGTTCTGGACTCTCTTGCGAGAACACTGGCGCGGAAGGGCGACACCCGTGAAGCCGCCGAGGACGGGCATAGATTGCGGGTGTTGGCAGTTTCGGCATTGCAGATGCAGTTCTGTCGCCTTGGACGACATGACGGAAGCGCCAATGACGATACCGGGGACTCGGACCAGCCGAGCAATGGTCATGGAATCAAGGTTGCGAATTGAAACATCTTCGGCGTCGGAGTGAAGCAGCAGCTGATGTTCGGGTAGCTTAATTTCACGGTCGTGGGGGAAGAGGATTCTGCGAGAGCACTTTTTCAGAGCATTTTCAAACTACAAATGTGTCAATAGAAGTTGAAGCAGAGAAGTCGAACAGAAACCGGGTATCTACCAGAGGGATGATCTCTGCTGGCTCAGAGGCGAGCTTATGCGCAAGCTCTTCGTTGAAGTTGATCAGGTCGTTGATGTTGACATCGCAGTAGTACTTTTGCAGAAGCGCATTTTCGCGAAGTTGATCACTGAGTGATCGTTAGCAAGAGTGTGGGTGTGGTCGTGACGGGCGCGGCTACGCACCGATAGACGAAGTGATTGTCAAGGCGGAAATCGAGAACAAAAGTCTCGAGCTGAGTCTGGATTTGCTGTCTGGTATCACCTGTTTCCGCGATGCTCGGCTCGTAGACGTGCGTCGAATATACAGATTGGGTATCCATAATGAGTAAGTAGATAGCTGCTCGGTTTGCGGAGTGGGAAGCAAGCAAGTCACAAGATTCGGAACAACGAAAGAGGGTTGATGGAGAGGGTTGATGGAGAGGGTTGATGGAGGGGCTGTAAGAAGCCTACTGTGTCGAAGGGGGACAATTTACGCGTGAAAACGCGTGAAACCGCGTGGAGCACGCGAATTTAAGTGGTTGCAGGGCGCTAGGCTGTGGCGAGCTCGTGGTGGCTGGAGCTGTGGCTCGGAAACGTAACCTCACGTGCAGCTGGCGGCCATTCTTCGGCTATTGGTCCTGTGAGGCTCCGCCTCCCCTGGACAGGAGGCAAGGAGGAAGCTCGCTCCATGCCCCAGCACGCTTCAAAGTACATACAGTTCGTGGCCCTTCAGCTCTGGCGCTGTTTGGTATGCGACAATGACGACAACCGGTGCACTGCTTGCGGCTGCATTCATCTAAGACTATATTCGGTTCTGCCACAGCCTCATAGTTAGCCATACTCGATACTCAGCATTGTTTCCTTACAGCGATGATACCCAGGTAAATTATACGACACACCAGAACAGCGCCCGCAAGCTGCGCCGTCACATTTGGCTCTTCGAGCCCACGCACCATGTTCTCCTCGGCCGGCGCCGGCAAGTCCGTCGACAGCTTGTCACCATTGTCACCCGGCGGCCGGGCTGACTACCCTGTCCACAGGTGCGCCTCTAGACGACCTTGCGATGCTACTCCATTGCGTGGCTAACAGCTTGCCCAGCAGGAATAAGCCAGCTTCAAGGCGAGGATCGACAGCAAGCTCCATCCATTCAATTGGCGGCGCCTTGCATCCTCCAGTCAATGGTGGTAATCTATCAGTTTATGAATCTGGTCAAAATGGTTTGTTTTTGATTTGCCCGTATGTCTGACCACGCTGCTGACCACATGAAGCCATATCGACATTGCTCCAACCCCCCATTGTGCGAACCGGCCTCCAACCTCATACATCGGCGCCGGCCTCTAGCGCTCACAAGCCCCCCACTGCGCGAGATATCCCGCCTGTAACATTGACAAACATCCCCCATATCGATGCCGAAGACTTCAAGCCGTATCTTTCGCAAGTCGGTGCCTTGTACGAGCAACTTCGCCGCATCCAGGAAAATGACGAGGATGCCGTGGTGTCCAGTCGGCCATTCAAACCCGATGACTCAAGCGAATCCGCAGATGGCTATTTGCGACCAGCCAGGTTACGGCCGCCGAGGCGTGGCTCTACTTCGTCTATATCGTCACTGGCTTCCATCGAGGCGCCTAGTCCGTCACGGAAACCGAGTATGGGCTTTAGTCGCAAAGCGCTACAGGGACCTCCGCCGCTCTCGACTATCCCTACAGTCTACTTTGACGAAGAGTTTCATCTGGAGAATCCGAGAACTTTTGACATTGTTAGCGAGAGATCCGAAGTTGTTAAATCGGCTGAGGGCAAGCCAAAGAGTGAGAGCGCAGCTCCCCGAAAGGCTCTTGCTACCAATGCCATACTGCAGGAGAAGCTTTCTTGGTACATGGATACTATAGAAGTGCATCTCATCAATTCCATCTCGACGGCCTCGACCACGTTTTTTACTGCGCTGGGCTCGTTGAAAGAGCTTCACTCTGAAGCAGCGGATTCTGTTGAACGAATCAAAACACTGAGACACGAACTGGAGGCGCTCGATGAAGAAGTCGCTACGAGCGGCTTGGAGGTGGTCCAAAAACGAAGACGACAGCAACACTTGCAGAAATTAAGCGATGCCGTTGAACAGCTGCGTCAGGTGGCCGAAGGCTTAGTCACATGCGAAAGCTTGGTAGATGAGGGGGAAATAGACAAGGCGCTGAACAGTATAGACACGCTAGAGAAGCTCATATCCGGGGAGCGCGATGGACCGACGGAGGACAAACTGAAATTACGAGACCTGAGAGGCGCTGCATCGCTTCAGAGTATCGATACGGACTTGAACACGCTACGTTTTAGAGTCGGAAAGGCATACGAGTCACAATTTACCAGCATTCTCTTCGCGGATCTGCGGCGGCATGTCGACTCAGTTTCGACGGCCGACGTGCTTTTGCGATGGGACAATGCCGCCTCACGAACGAGGGGGGGTCATACTCGCTCTCCTTCTATATTCCCTACATATCTGACGGCAACCGAGGATTTGAAGGCACAGTTACACCCTGTGATGGCTGGTTTGTCGCGAGCGAAGTATGTTAGCACGGCGGCCCTGGCGTACAAGGATGCGGCATTGAAGGAGATACGAAACCTCATTCGGCGGCCCTTGCCAAGCTCAGGCGAGGACGATAACATGTCGCTCATGTCGGTTTCGACAGCAGGCAGGGGAAGAAATTTGTCGAGCCAGGAGAAATCAGCCAATCTCGCTCGCAACCTGCGTGCTCTGGAAGCCGAAGATGCGGAGGATTTGCTCAAAAAAATCTACGTCAGCGTCACAGAGACGCTAAGGAGACTCTCAACGCAAGTCAAGGTGCTCCTTGATATCGCATCGTCTCTGGCAGATACTTCGGATGGAGATGCTCTCAAATCCCCCACAATACGCTCGCCGCTGGGCAGCCCTCGCCCAGACCGCCAAGGAGCGTTTCCTGGATTCGAGATTCAAGAAGAGCTGCATAAGGCACTGGATGTGACCAACCTGCTGGCTCAGGGTGTTGACATTGCCAACGACAAAATTGTCAAAATTTTGAAAGTTCGTTCGGAGCAGGCAACGGGTCTTCCTTTGGACATGTTTTTGCGGTACTTTACGCTGAACCTGTACTTTGCAAACGAATGTGAAGCGATTTCCGGACGAAGCGGTACGCCGCTGAAGAATGTCGTCAACAGCCACATCAAAGACTTTGTCCAGAGACATCAGAACCATGAAATGCAAACACTCGCGCAAGGCATGGAAGCGGACAAATGGGTTGCCAAGGACTTCAACGAAAAGCTCACCAGACAGCTCGGTGAGGTTCTGGGGTGCAGCACGCACGATGCCGAGTCATGGAGTAACGGTAACAAGCTGTGGGTGCCGGCCATGGAGCTTCTGAAGCTGAAGCTGGAAGAAGAGTCTGCAGACAAAGAAAAGGAGAAGAGCGGCGGCGAAAAGGAAAAGGCACGACCGGCTGTTGTCGAATCAGAAAAGTTTATACTTCCAAACTCTGCCATTCTGTGCATGCAGGGCTTAGAACACTTCATGCACCTGATAACGGGCATCCCCTCCATGACTACAGATGTTGCATCGTCATTGGTCTCTTACTTGCAGCTGTTCAACTCGCGATGCACACAACTCATTCTGGGGGCGGGTGCGACGAAGACGGCGGGACTAAAGAACATTACGACGAAGCATCTGGCCCTCGCATCCCAGGCCCTGTCATTGATTGCCACGCTAATTCCACATGTTCGCGAGTTTGTCCGACGGCATGCCGGGTCCGGCGCCAGCGCGTCGGGGTTGATGGGCGAGTTTGACAAGATTAGGAGATTGCTGCAAGAGCACCAAAGCAATATTCACCAGAAGCTGGTCGAGATCATGAACGGTCGGGCAACTCTTCACTCCAAGGGCATGAAGACGATCCAGTGGAACAAGGACGGCGAAGGGGCAAGGCCACACGCGTACATGGAAACTCTGGTCAAGGAGACGACAACGCTACATAAGGTGCTGACGAAACACCTACCGGAGAGCGTAATCCAGACCATCATGATCCCAGTGTTTAGCGGCTATAAGGAACAGCTTGGTTCGGGATTCAAGGATGCAGACGCGAAGAACAAGGCTGGGCAGCAAAGGTACTTGTTGATCTTCCAGACTATAAGCGGACTGCACTAACACTTTTCAGCATGCTCCGAGACATGGAATTGTTCCAAAACATGCTCGGCACCCTTGATGGTTTCGGCGATGCTGGTGAGCATTTGACCAACATTATCAAGGGCAAGGCAATTGCGCCTGAAGAAGAAGCGGCTTCTGCAGAGACGGCAAAGGCCAAACCGCAAGAGGACAGGGGCAAACAGGACACGGCCAGCATCATAGACGAAGAAAAGTCGGACAAGGCAGCCGAGAAGCATGCTACCACCAAGAATGAAAAGATTGAGTCGAGCGAGGAAGAAGCACCTGAATCACTAGCTAGGGATAATGCAGACACAAACAGCAAGAGAGACGGTGAGAAGAAGGACAAGTAGGGTTGGGCTGGAATACGCATCACGTGGCGTTGATCTTGTTGTACATGTAGCATAGTCCGACGGGGTCAGACCAGCATTGGGCGCATGAAGGAATAATCTACACAGCTTGGAAAGCTTGACGCAGCTACGTGCTCTACATGCCGAAATGAGACATCGACGATGAGTATGGAGGTGAGTTGCAAGGTGCAGACCGACAGGCTGGTGTTGTGCCGGCTCATCTCATCGCCACGGCAGCTGTGGAGGAAGAGCAAAGCAAACGATAGTACCAGCTTACCAGTTCACCCAGTGTGCTGGTACGCTTCGAAAGGGTGGGCAACTTGGTCTCTTGTCGACGCTTGCGTAGCAAATCCAGAGAAAAAGAAAGCAAAAGAAAAGAAAGGTGTCGCGGTCCAACTGAAGCCGATTTTGCGCTACTGGTAGCAAATCATGAGGGCTGCCGTAATCAAGCTCAGAACATCAGAACCGAGTGAGACCAGGCTGAATGCGCCGCAACATGGCATGGAACTGCATCGTCCCGGTCTGCGAATGTTTTTCTTGTGTTTGTGCAAAAAATACGAAAATACGGAAATTAGAGGAAATCGCCCCAGCATCCTTGCTGGCTTGGAAAACGGCACACGGCCGATCGCGTGCGTTCAACGTTGGCAACACGGCAGCGTCCTGGACGGAGAGTGCCCCCAGGATGGAGCGTTCCGTTTCCCTCTTCTCTCTCTCTCTACAGGCACGGCCGAGCTTGCTGCCGGCCATGGCATCATAGACCTGGACACGAGAATCGAGCGCGGCAGCTGGCTGAGGCAGCAAATGTATCACGAGCCCAGCCGGAAAGGTCCTTTTTCCGCATCGCTTGGCTGGGAGAAATTTTTCTTCTGTCGACACGTCCGATCCCTGCTTCGCTGCCAGGGAGAGCCTGCTGGGCTCGGTCCGGGGCACAAGATTTGGTGCCCGCGCGGACGGTTTGTTCGGACATGACATGGCTGACGGACCAGTCATGTGGCACGAGGGCATGGATTTGGTGGTGGTGTGGCAGCAGTTCCACACATACAGTGCGAGATGGTGCCGTGTCCTGAAAGATCCGCACTGTGCGCCGGAAGTACCGCTACTTTTCTTCTTGCCTGCCTGCCTGTTTCTCTCTGGTATGGACCAGGCGTTGGATGTTTCAAGGACGCCACCGGGAAACGTAATCCGGTCCGGGTACCTGGATTGGCTGACTTGCAGCTGGCTTGTGCTTTTTGCCTGCCGAAGAAGAAGAATTCGCTTTCCGTAGTAGACGGAGAGTTGATGCCTGGCAAAGTGCCCGACGGAGAGTGAACTCCCAGCTAATGTACGCCAGCCTGAATTGACCCCGTGTAAAGGCGATAGCTGGTAACCGACAGTGGCGAGGATCGTTTTGCTATGTTGCCCGTGTCCGCAGCGCGGCTTTGGACATTTGCTGCTATTTGCATCGGCCGCACCCCGAGCGAGCGTGAGCAGGAGCTCTTTTTATCGATTGTTACCTGGTTTTGAGAATTTCGGCTTTGGTTCACGCCCTTGACTAGACTGCAATAAAAATCTGACGACATGCTTCATGTGTAGAAGGTAGGCTTCAAGGAATTGCCTTGTGAGCTATCCTTGGTGCTTTCCTCTCACAGCATCACTCCTGCCGCGTTTCTGAAGCCAGCACCACACGCCGCATCGCCCGCATCGCCCGCATCCAGTATTACCTTACCTTACATAATCCTTCTCTCGATGGTTGTCATGCAGCCTTGGCCAATCAACTAATCGTAGCCACGTGTATGCTTTTCAGCCTCACTCCTCACTCATCAACCGTTACCGCGATGCCTTACGGAATCGCATACATTGCAATCAGGAATTATGGAAGCGCTAGGGGTAGCCAGTAGCGTCATCGCTGTGGTCGGTCTGGCAGCCAAGGTTGCGCTCTTGTGCCTCGAGTACTTAAAGGACATCAAGAATGCAACAGAGATTGTCACCCGATTACACAACGAGGTCCAGAGCCTGATGTTTGTATGCAAGGAGATGGCCGATCTGATCAATGGCCCATATAAGTCGCATCTCAAGGTGACAAGAGAGCTCAAAGGCGCCATTCAAGATGGTGAATCGCAACTTCGGCGGCTCCAGGACAAGCTAAGCTCCAAGATGACGCATCGGACACTCGGACGGCGGACCCTTCGCTCGGTCATATGGTTACTCGAACGGAAAGAGTTCGAGAAAAACATACAAGACCTAGGACGATGTAGGAAGATAATCTCGACCGCGCTGCGGATGGACATTGCGTAAGTAGACTTATATCATTGAGCTCCAATAAAGCTAACACTCGGCAAAGCGCTCTACAATTTAAAATCAGCCAAGTAGCCTTTCTCGATCGACTCCAGAGAGCCGAAGGCGCTTTGTTTGATTCGTACGCTGAACAGCACAATTCGTTCTGCTTGCTCAATACGCGAGTTGAGCTGCTTCGAGATATCCCAAATTGGGCTTTAGCCGTGACCGCAAAATCGGTCTTCTGGCTCAATGGAATGGCCGGTACAGGGAAGTCAACAATCCCCCGCACTGTGGCAAGATCACTCGCAAAGAGTGGTCATCTTGGCCCGTCATTTTTCTTCAGGAAAAGCGATGCCACCGTGGCAGTCTTTCCAAATTCTTCTCGACTATTGCTGCCGATGTAGCTCTTTGGAAACCAGCTGTTGCTGCACATCTCATTGATAGTCTAGATGCCGACTCCTCAATCACGACAAAGAATGCGACCGAGCAATTTGACAAACTTTTGCTGCAGCCAATTCTAAACGCAACGGTTCAGGGAAAGTGCATGCCTATGGTTTTCTTGTTGATGCTCTGGACGAATGCGAACCGGAGAGCGAGAGACGTCTACTTGTTCGCCTTCTAGGACGATTCAACTCAGAATTGCCTCAGCAAATACGACTTTTTCTGACTAGTCGACGGGAATAGCCAATCCGCTGTGGGTTCAAGAAGATCCAAGGCACATATCAGGACGCTATTTTACACGAGAGACATGGGATCCAAAACGATATATCACGTTATTTAGGCATGAGTTGGCTAAGATTCGTGAACGCCACAACGACTCCGGAGCAGGGGTGACCCTCTCCGCAGACTGGCCCGGTCAATTGGAAGTCAACACTTTGTCAAAGATGGCCGATCCGCTCTTTATTTCTGCCGCTACAATATGCCGCTTCATCAGCGAAAGACGAATTGAACCGCCTCAGAAGCAGCTGAAGACTGTGCTTTCTCGCCCTGTCAACGAGCTGTCACAACTAGATGGGATTTACCGGACCATCCTGGACAGGAACAGACCAGTTCGGAAGTTCCCGTGTTTCTAGAGGATGCTCTCCGATTCTTACAAGCACACTTACAAACAATCATCTCGGCACCTCTTCAGCTGTATGCCTCGCTACTAATCTTCACACCCCCGAAAAGCATAGTGAGAGTTGCTTTTGAGGATTCCGGTGATAAGTCGAGCTGGGTTTGTGTTGAGCCCAGGATGCAACATGATTAGGGCCATGATCCTCAAAGCTTCAAGGTCGATGGCCTTTTACGTCCTCATACGCGTTGTTCGGTGATATTCTCACAAAACTCCTCGCTAGTCGCGGCAGCATCCTCGGACGGTGTAGAGATTTGGCGTACCGATACAGGCGATCGAATACAGCGGCTCAAAAAAGAGGGGGCAGGCTTGTCATACTGCTGCTCAATGGTCTTTTCAGACGACTCGAGCCGATTGGCGGCAGTCTGGGACTCTGGGGAAGTTCGAGTCTGGAGCGCCGAGACTGGCGAGTGTTTGCAGAGTCTTGAAGTTCCCGATTTTGGCCGATTTCGATCGGTGGTTTTCTCAGATGATTCGTTACTAGTGGCATTAGCCACGGATGAGACGAGGATGCAGATATGGCGCGGCGACACAGGTCAGTGTGTGAAGACGCTTGAAACTGACGCTTCCGTCACATGGCTTGCCAGCTCTGGCGACTTGACGCTTGTAGCGTCCACACTGAATAACGGAATACTGCAGATATGGCGTGTCATCACAGGCGAGTGTATCGAGATGCGAGTTAAGGAATGCGATCGCTGCGAGATTAATGGGGTCGTTTTCTCACACAACGCGAGACTTGTAGCCGGTGCACTAGCTAGCAGAGGTGACACAGTAGTGCATATTTGGCGGGTTGACACAGGCATTTGTCTAAACAGGCTGGAGACGAACCTGACTGCCACTCGGCTCCCGATGTTCTGATCTTCTCAAACGACTCCTCACTGCTGGCGTCTGTTTCTGTAGACGCCATGCAACTGTGGTGCACTGACACGGGGCGAGTGCATACGGAGAATACGAAACCTGTATTTTTGTCGGGCACTGACCTTCTCGCACGACTCCACGATGGTTGCATCGGTCTGTGGTGACGATGATGTTCGGATATGGCGTGTCACTTCAAGCCAGCATCTGACCGCAAGGAATGACCACGACGGCTGGGTTAGATCAGTAACTTTCTCAAGCAACTCGAAACTGGTCATGTCTACATCTCAAGACAGCACAGTCAGACCTTGGTGCGCCAACACAGGCACGTATCTACACATATTAGAGGCTGGCGAGGATGCATACGCGACTTTCTCCCATGATTCAATGTTGGTGGCCACAGGCTCTGCAAATGGCATTATACAAGTTTGGAGCGTCGAAACAGGCGAGTGTGTCCAGAAACTCGAGGGCCATCGTAGCTGGATTATGTAGGTAGTCTCTGCACATGGTTCATCACTTGTTGCATCAGGCTCAGATGACAAAACAGTATGAATCTGGAATCTCAACACACATATGTTTGTGTTAGAGCTAGACCACCATTAGGTCTGGCCAGCTGTGGTATTTTCGCATAAGTCGTTGATGGTGGCAGATGCCTCTCACAGTGTGATTCGACTCTGGCATGTTGAGACTGGCGGCTGCGTGCAAACGCTAGAAGGCCATGCCGAAAAGATTGAAGATGTTGTCTTCTCAGTTGATTCAGCAATGGTGGTCTCGGCTTCTGGTGATATGTCGGTACGGATCTAAAACGTTGGGGCAGGCACTTGTCTTCAGATGCTCGAGGGTCACACCGAAATCGTATGTTCCGTGGCATTTTCATATGATTCTGCACTGGTGGCATTAATCTCCCGAGAGGGCGCAATTCGCATTTGGAGTGCCAGCACAGGCAAATGCAAGCAAATCGTCATGACTGATACTCTTCCGGAAACGCTCAAGTTTGATAGGCAAGGCTCGCAGATAATGACCGACACTTGCGCCTTTCGCGTTGCTGAACTGCTCTCCGATGATGTGTTAGGATACACAGAGCGCTGTGGAGTTGGCATCAGTTTGGATTCCTGTGCCGTCACATGGGCTGGAAACAGAGTCCTCTGGATCCCGATTGAGTACCGGCCAACTCACACGGCAGCGTCAGGGTCTAGAATCGCACTCGGGTCTGATTCGGGGAAAGTGACAGTTCTGCAGCTGTCGCCTGAATGTCTTGATACAGTTGCAGCAGTTCAGTCATTGGGCGCGCCTATGGACTGCCAAGTCTAATCTCATTAAGCAAGACTGTCGACGAGAATACCAATGAAGACAAGACAGAAACCGTCTCATTATAACGATCAAGAATTTACCTACTTTTCCGATGGAGGATGATGCTGCGCCGGCCATTTTCTGCCTGCATCATTTACATGTGATCTAGAGGCGGTTGATCGGCGTCTACTTGTTTATGAAAACCCAGCATACACGTGTGAAGCCAGCATCAAGACAAGGGTTGTGGGAGCAGGGAATCAAGATCTCGCTCCAGCAGCCATGTCTTGGGAAAAATTTTCACAAAGTGACAAATGATGAACAGCAGAAGCAAACAAGATTGTCAGGAGGCGGGCGCAAGGTAAAAAGGATATTGCGTTTCTGCAACAGTCGTGTGCTCTCACACCCAAAAAAAGGTGACTAGCAACCTGCCACCTGCCACCACACCTCAGAAAACCGGGTTGTTTCCTCAGCTCACCCGGGCCGGCTAGTTAACTAGCGACGACAGCACAAACAAGGCAGTTAGTCCCAGCCTCCCAGGACAGTGAGATGGCGTTTCAAGTCGAGAGTGTCATGGCTCCACCGACGAACCGTCTGCGTGGTCTAGAATGCGCTGATCATCAGAGCGATGGTTACGTAGCGAATGTATTCTTTTTTTCGGTTCTGCAAGGGAGGGAGGGGCTTCAGCATCTCTGCAGGCACAAGCAGGTTCTGCATTATGGTTTATGTAATGCGGCGCATCCGACCGCATCACTGTAGTTAGGGGTGGTTGCGCAAAAGTGCCCTAAGCTGGGACAGTGTGCAAACTGTATGCGCCGTACTGTGCTGCACTGTTGATGATGGCGCATGACGGCTCCACGACATGTGCCCGTAATCATGCTGTAATGGCATAATTCGTATTCGCGCAGGGCATAATAGTCCAAAAAATGTCATGTAGTGCAGATGTCATGCCTATGTGCTTTCTATCGACAGCCTCGGCTCGCACGAGAACTGGAGGTATACGTGTACTGATAGCAATGGCCATCATCACGGCTCTCGCATACATGCCAACACACCTCACGGCGCCATTTTTCTGAGGCACACACTGACAGAGAGAGAGGGTCATGAGCGCATATGTACCTCTTGGTGCAGATGCGCGCACGAAAACTCCGCACAGTACAGTAAACACGGTATTGGTCCTGCAAAATATGTCTTTTTTTTGGGGGGGGGGGGGGGATTTCCATCGGTCAGCACCCGACAAGACGCAATTAGTCTCATTCATTCATGACTGTTGTGTAGAGAGAAAAAAAGCATTCGCACCCAACATGCTGGGAAGCCCGCTGCGAGCCCTGCAACGTGGACCAGTCAGGCTACAGTGTGCAGGCAGGGTACAGGGGGGGCGTCGAAGCCACTGCCAGGCACGGCCGCAAAGACAGGGCACCCGAGCTCCGGACCGGTCGGCTTGCGACTCTAGCAGGGGCAGGAGGAATTTGCCGGTCTGCCTGCAAGGTACACACACTAACACGGTTTAGTCTGGCGGCGGCCCAAGTGGCTAGGTACAGGGGTACCTGTCAAATCGTTTTTTTATCCTCCTAGCTGACCAAGGGGGCAAAATACGGATACAGCGGGCGGCTACTTCCAGTAGGTAGTTGCCAGCAAGGTTTCTGTTCACTGGAGGTTGCCTGACACTGGGCTGGTTTCTTTGACTCGCCGTACTTGGGGGG
>JARJRE010000432.1:0-15513 GCA_030783385.1 Akanthomyces dipterigenus | reverse complement strand
GGGCTGGTAGGGGAGAGGTGGGAGAGGTGGGAGAGATGGGAGAGGAGGGGAGGGGAGGGGGGCCAGAGGTGAGGATAGACAAGGGGGGGTGGACGTTGAAATTAATTCTAGCGGATGCAGCTAGGTAGAAACTGGGAAAAGAAAAATCGTTTCCAAAAGAAAAATCATTTCCAAAGAAGAAAGAATTATACGAAACTCCTGATAATCACCACTGCTGTCTTGATTCCCGCCTCCGATCTCATCTCGTCTCGCCAATCCGATTCCCGTTTGTCGTCGTCGTCGTCGTCGTTGTCGCTATCCTACTGTCGTCAGCAAGCGTAGCAGCAGTCGTATTTCCACGTGGAGATTGCTCTGCAGTGCCTGCATCCAGCTTTCATCACATTCACCAATACAATCATCGTCCTGCGCATTATTCCAACTGGATATTGCCTATCTGCATTGCTGCGTTGCAGCGTCCCTCTCCATCTGCTGAGCGTCGTCGCACAGCAGCTCGACCTGTACCAGCACCTCTGTCTAGCTTCAGCCTGGAGAAAGGGCCGTTTTTTAACCGGGGCTGCGGATGTGCACTGGGCCCTGGCAAGGCGCAACAAGAGATGATGGATGACGGCTGCGAAAGAAGCAAAAGAGAGCATGTTGCAGAGGCTTGAGGCTTGGAGCGGGAGACTCGGGGGGCACTCTAGTCCTCGGACATTTTGCCATAATGTTCTACCGAGCTTCTGCACCTTGTCGGCTCTAGTAAACATATCAAGGCGCGTACCCCGATAATAACAATCATGCCAGCATTTACATCCTTTCTTATTAGCGGACACGGGGGAATTGAGCCTGTGCGCCAAGCTCGCACCACCACAAGGACAAAATCCCACGCCCGCCTCGTTCCTTGCGTCCACACCCTGAAACTAGTCGAGGGCTTTTTGGGGGCGGAAAAAGCAAATACTGGTAGCGCAGAGAAGTACGGATGCTACGTACGAGTCTTGCTGCAACTCTAGCCCACCAAGACATACGATCGCAACGGAAGCGAAAGCTTAAGCGAAGGGGGGGAAATTGACCTCCCGCAGCATGCAAGGTTTCACACAGGGTCAGCCCAACAGCCAACGGCAAATGCTACACCATGTTTCGATGGACCGGCACAGGTAGCCGCCGTTGCAAGCTTTCTGACTAAGATGCCTGAGTACAAGGGCAACGGTCATGCCGACGTTGACGGCCCCCATGCTAGCTTGTAAAGTAAACTAAAACTAGGTTTGACGGGCAGCCTACACGGGCAAAGACACCAGACGAAGACGATGCGCCGCTTTCACAGGCCGTGTTGCAACCACCAGTTACCAGTGTGCCAATGTAGTCGGGCCTGCCCCGGAGCCACAGGCCACAAAGCCCTCGTTTTCTTGTGCAATTGAAAAAAGGTACGGGCCCCCACCGAGAAAAAGAAGTTTCCATTCCACGGACCACGGCTCTACCCTCTTTCCACTCCACCAATCGACCAGTTCCGAGCCTGCTGCCCATGATGCTCGCTCTCCACCCACCCAACAAGCCCACTGCCCTTCCCGAGTCATTTGTCAATTGTAGTTGCAACGTTGGGTCTGGAGATTCATGGCGAGCTGCCAGTGCGGTCGTAAAGTCGAGCTAGGCACCAATGTTCCTTGCTTTTTCAGGTATCGAGGCCAAGAAGTACAGAGTATGGTCGGCGGGAGAAGGGGGGCAGCGGTTCGGGGGCGATGGATTCTTTCTTTCTCTAAACCCCTGTTCGGCGGGCTTCTTTTCAGTGCCCGCCAACCCAGCTTCTCGTCCAGACAGGCTCTTATTCCCCCCCCCCCCTTTGCTTCTCCCTGCCGGTCGCTGTCGCTCCGACCTGCATCTGCTCCATCTCCTGTTCGTGCGCGCGCGTGGCACAGTAGCCTTTGTCGCTAACCAACTGCCTAGCTAGTAACCTGGCCACTATCTTGCCTAGCTTGGGCTGCTGCCCGCACGGGCGGCAGCCATCGTCGTGCCGCTGTGGCGCCGCTGGTTCTTGGGGTCGGCTTTTCATCTAATCTACCGCAGCTTTTGATGTCAACCGTGCGGCCTCTTGGCCGGCGCCTCCCAGCCCAGTCCAATCTCGGGGCTTGGTGGTAGAAAGCTCTCATACGCCACTCGGGCGCTTTCTTCATTATACTACCCGCTTCCTGCCCATTGACTCTTGGCATCCGCGGGCTCAGGCTGGGCTTGTTGGGCGGGCGCCGTCTTGTTCATGCTCAATCGACCTTGGGTCTGCCCCATGCGGGCTGTTTCAAGCCGAGCGCAAGCTTCTCACAGGCGACTCTTTTGTACGAGGTGGGCAGTTCTTAGGCGCTGCAACCAAAATATTGAAACGAGGGCAACACACAATTTCTTCCACATTTGCTAGCTTTCTTGTACAACCCCTTTTGCTGTAACTGCCCGTGGCATGCCACCAATGTCCCGTTTCTTTCATGCAGCACCTAGCTTCCTTGCTAAACAGAAGGCCCATCTCGCGAGCCAAGCCGGTCCCTTCGCTAGTTGGGTTGTGATACCTAGAAGCTGCCCTCACTCCCGTCAGATCTGCAGTCTCGGGAAGAGTCCTACAATGGGAAAGTGGTATCGCGAATCGACCTCGCTACTGATAGCTTGCAAGTACATTCATGCGTCATTGGTTGATGAGGGGTACGTGGGGTTGTGATGGCTTTGAGCCAACTACCTGGCAGGGGCGGCTTGTAAACTTGACTCAGCGTGTTCTTCGCTCCGAGGCACTGATGGCGTACGCTGATTTCATTTTGGCACTATCAGTATTATGTATTGATGAATTTGCCCTGATGCTTCGAGTTCATACTAGTTGCCTCATGGACCTCACGAAGCTGGCAGCGGTTAATCGGGCCTGTCGTGTGGTTCCATGGCCGCTGAGGGCCAGAGGTTGGGCGCTTGTCGACAGTCTCCACGTCTTCCAGTCAATGACAAGGCAGATCGTTTCTGTCCCTCTATTTCCGCGTCTTTTGTTTACTCTTGTGATATGTTGTTGGCCGGCGTAGAACCGCTCGTTTAGCGCGCGCGGGCTGCGGCCAGTCACGGCCAAGGGCTATAGTCGCTTTCGTGGTTTTGCCCTTTTTTGCGTCGGAGCATATGACCCGAAACAAGAAGAGATGTGCCGCACCCCACTGCCAGCGGCTTGTAGAGGGCCCATCTTATTTCGTGTTGCAGCGCTTCAAAGAGATTGGGCGCCGCAGCTTGATGCGTAGTTTCGCTATCGGGAAGCGAGGCGCCACCAGACCCTGCCCGCTATCAACCCTCCGGCCGAGTCCCAACTCCTCACCGGAAGGAGGCTATTATTACAAAAAAATTCCAAACGGCTAGTACAAGGTCGGATTTATGGCTGCTCCATCTGCTAGTCCCTTGCTAGAGGTCGCGGCCCATCCATGGTCCACCCTCAGAGTGACGGCGCCGGATGCGCTATAGCTCGTGTAATCCAGCGATTGGAACTTCGCTGCTCGGTTCAATGCTATCAGTCTGCGTTGGAAAGAGATATTTCTATGAGTAAACAGAAATGACCTGTACTCACCTATTATAATTCAGACCTGGTGGTCTCTATCCGGCGTCTTCCATGAACCAGACGATACTGGACTAGCATGCTTCCATGAACTTGGGCTTCCATGCCTGGCAGGACCCGGCATGTAAAAAGAGTACCCTGTTCGTTCTTCCAAGTACTTTCAAATCTGCTGCCTTGTGTTCTGAAACGGAGCTGCCTTCTTTGGACATGCCTGCCGCGAACGCAACAAGGTACTCTAGCCAATAACATGCTCTGACAAGGGCAGTAACTATCCGAACTCCATCGTTGTGGATACCTTCCTGTGACGACAAGTCTCTTGAGCAACTAGTCCTCTGTTTCTCAATCTACTCTCTGCCGTGCATTACTTCACGATACCGCCCACTCGGCCAGTCCGCACGCCCTTGTATCCTTTTCCTACGGCGTGATGTAGCACGACCGCCACTCACATATCCTCTACCAAGGCCCGTTTCCCTGGCCGTATTGTCTAGGAAGCAGCCGGGGTCTGTCCAGAAACCCCGCCGCCACTTATTTTTGAGAGGGCCCATGGTGGTGCAGCATACAGTTTTTCGCGTGACTGTGTCACGCGCGAGTTTGGCTGTCAGGCAGCGCGTTCTGTCGGCCGCAGCGGTTGCGACGGTGACGCCAATCTTGGGTGGCTTCGTACCAAGCGCCGTGAATGCAAGGTGAGAACAGCGCGGGAGACACGCCGAAGACGAGAGGCGGTGTAGAATGATACAATACGTCGCAGTCTGGTCCGTCTATGTGGCGCTCCCAGTCTATCCCCTTGTTCTCTTCGTCCAGGCTTGTCCAACACGGGGCAGCTTCATACCGTGGTTCAACTAGATTTGGAAATTCAAGTACACGCTCGCAGGCTCGTCCGATTAGGTCCTGAAATGATGCAGCATTTGGAAACATGTCATGCAGTCCACCCAGCACAGCTCCAGTTATATGGTTCTTTCTGGTAGGGGAACTTGGGCTGCAGAGCTCTGGACTGTCTTGATATAATGCTGTGAGCACTACAAGAGAGCTTACAACGCTCGGCGACGAAGCTTCATCACCATCAACAACCAGTGGCCTGACTCACCCGCACGCACTTTCGTACTTTACGCACAATCGCGTGGCTCGGGTCTCTCGCGGGCTTCGAACAGGGCCGTTGAACGAGGGTTGGCCGGGCAATCACAACCAGCACGGCCCGGGAAAGACATGACCTTGGGATCGTGGTATAACACATCATCGGACGCTGGTCCTATGTCAACTGTCACTAGCCAGAAACAGGCTACTCGCTGCGCTGCGCGACTGCACGTACTAGCCGGCCGAAGCGAGCAGCAAAGGAGCGCAGAATAGAGTCCATTGTCAGCGAGACAGGCAGTGACATTTACGCCACGACAGACACAGACAGATGGTGCGACGGGACCCCTGTCCGCCAGCCTCGTTGATACACAGCTGAGCCAGAAACAAATAGCGCGGAAGCGCGCCAGAGCTCGTTATCTGGCCGCCGCACCCCCCCCCCCCCTTCCTTCGACTGCACTAATGCACTACATATTGGTGGCTGTGAGCCTGTGACGAGCCCATGAAGGAGCAGCAAATGATGATTCGAGGGACAGCTGTACACGCCCCCCTCGCGCTCCTTTCGACTGAGCCTCGCGCCCCCCGTGGGATGGCTGACGCCCCCACCGTCCTCGGCAGGAAATGCGAACCAGACTGTCGGGACAGTCAATCAGCGCCCTGCGAGCACGCCTTCCGGCCATGGCAGCTCAGAGCAAGTTGCCCTCCCGGCAGGCAGGTGGCGGTGTCAGTGTTTGGCCGCTGGGCTCGCCGGAGAACTTGCAGGGCGCTTGCGACGTGGGCAAACTGCAGCACAGTGACAAATAATACAGCCACCTGCTGATTTTGGCGACAGGCAAACGGGCTCTGCTGTGATTGGGAGATCTGACGCTTGCTCGGAGAAAGATGCCGCAGTCTTTTTTTGCTGCTGCTGCAGAAATCCGAGGGCAAGGCCAAAGGAGCGAGGTCAGCCCAATCTCGGTCACACCAGGCATCATGGTTCGTCAAGGAAACTGCCGCGGATACATCTGACGTGTCGGCAGACCCGGGCAAAGCAGGCTGGAAACCCTGCAGCCACGCCTCTCCCCCCCGCGGGCCTTGGACCAGGCCATAAATGGCCCCCTTTCTGAACTTGCATTGGCCGGGCACATTGTGCGCGTGTCGTGCCTCTCAGCATGCCACGTAGTAGAACACTGGAGAAGGGGCGGGATACAAAACACTGGTACATGACGAAAAACATGCATTTGCCGAAGTGGAAAACGAGGCTCTGGAAAATCCCCTTGCCTCAGCCAGCCACACTTTGTCGCGTAAGCAAAAGGGGAAGAGGCCGCATGACGAGGCTTGGACACCCGCGGCAAGGTCGGTAAGAAAACAGGCGCGTACCCAATTGTGGTGACATTGCATTGCAGACGCCGCCGGCAGGCAAAGACAAAGCCCTCGATGGCTTGTTTGTGCTTTTTGTCTTGTCGTCATACACCCCCCCCCCCCTTCCACGCCCCTAACACGTTCTGCCAATTCTCTCCCGGCTCTGCTTCTTCCTCTTGTGCATGGTACTTGCAGGATTCAGACCTCGAATGTGTGGGGAGTGGTGGGCAACAACTATACGAGTAGAGAAGTGGCCGAGGGCGGAGGACGAGGCTGGTATGTGGTTGCGCGCCCGCGTGATTACATGTACCACGTGCCCTGAATCAAGTCAAAGCAGCCTTCTTGGAGTCCCCATATTAGGATGCGGTTTTATCAGCAGACAATCTCGTCTGCTGCCCAGGTACTTTTTGCATTTATTAGACGAAAACTGGCTCTGCCAAGTGGGGGGGCAAAAACCATCGTGGCCGCCGGAAGCCAGAGTGATCTTTGAAGAGCTGTTACTGTCTACCAACTGTTGAATAAAATATTCTAGAAATACTATCAGAGAGTTTCTGCTCCATCTGGCAACTAAGGCACTTTTCATTATAGAAAGCTAAAGGATGCCTAGGGTAGTGGTGGCTACTTGTTGCCTAAGTTGGCTTGAGGTTGACTGGCCGTGTTTTTTGTCCCCTGAGTGCTCGCCAACCAGCCTAGCCAGCGTACCCTAGAGAGCGTCTTTGCAACCCTTCAACGCCATACTTCTCCGAGATGCAGTAATGTTGCAATCTGCGCAGTAGCTGCAGAATCGCATGCAGCCTGTTCATCGTTTAATGTGTTTGCGTGTTTATGGCATTTGTCTAGACTATTTGTTCGTCAATGTGCCCAGCCACGTTGTGCTAGTTGCGTCCATCGTGAACTCGCAAACACAGACCCGTGCGGCGAGGAACAGACACGTAAAACACTGACGAGCATTAAAGGCAACCCGTGGTGGAAGCGTTGACTTGTTTGTGATCTAGCATGTCAGCCACTTTGGGCATTGACATATGGCGGTATGACTAGGCTTTTGCAATACGCGAAACAGAGATAAATCAAAACCCAACTCCAGTGTATTTCTTTCCTCCCACATTTCTTACGTGATTCATGTTAAACAAAAAAAAGGAAAAAAGACAAAACCTCCGGAAAAGAAGGAGGGCAGGGCGTCCTGTGCAAGTTTTCTTGACCAAGTATGGTGCAGTGTCCCATTCAAAAACGAGGTTTACCACTCATATTCACCAGTAGCCTTGTGGAAGACGTACTCCTTGCCGTTCACAGTAAGAACGCCGTCTTTAAGTGTACACTTCCTGTGTGGAGTTAGTCACGTTGCTTCAACGCAATGTTTGATGAACACATACCACTTGTTCTTGACTCGCTGGACTTTGTCATACATGCAAAGCATGATGTGACCGAGACCCTCATCGTCGACTTCATCCTCTTCATGGTCCTCATCAGGGTCGTCAAGATCCGAGTTGATGGCATCCTCATCTTCCTCCTCCTCATCGTCATCCCCACCATCATATGCGCCAATCCCCTTGCTCGTACGGCTTCTTGAAGCGGTGCCCTTGCCCTTGACAGCCTCTTTCAAGGGCAGCATGAAGCCTCCACCTTCCATGCTCCGAGCCTGCGCAGCCATCTTAGCATGGAGCATGCGGTCGATATCTACTCGGCCGAGCTCATCCAAGGTGCCGGCCTCACTGCGTCGAAGAAGCACACCCTCAAAGTCTTCGTCTTCTGCGTCTCCCGCGCCATCGGTCTGGTTGTTTTGAACCTGCTGGTTTGCTGGCGACTTGTAGTTCTGCTGCTGTGCTTGGCCAGCAGGTGCCTGAGCTTGTGACGTTTGGCCCGATTGCTGGGGCTGTTGACCCATGCGATCTTGTATGGCGTTGATCGAGCCTGCGGCACGGATTCCATATTGAGCCTGGAGCTGTTGCGCTGCCCGACTCGCGGCGACGCTGTTGGAGTTATCCAAGCCCGTATAAGCAGGAAACTGGGGAACCCCAGCTGCTTGCGTGCCGGGTTCTTCCTTAATAATAACACCAGACTCGCCCTTGATATAGGATCCGTCTGCTGCACCGTTGCGGGCAGCGGGAGCAGCGGCTGGGATAGGAGGCTGGGGTACATAGGACTGAGCAGGCGGCTGCTCTGCCACGGCCGGCGTAGGCTCTGGTCTTGGGTCCCATGGAAACCTAGCAACATCAAGCTGCGTAAGCTTTTGCTGCCAGCCCTGAAATATTCGTTAGCACTGCAATCATCATGTGACGACAACCATGTAAGTGTAATGAAGGCGCCGCAACATGTGTTTCACGTGATCGCTTTGGCAAGATCAGAGGGTCGCACGAGGAGCCGATCAGGCAGCCATGGCGCTAGACAGCACAGGAATGGCCGGGCCGTTTTAGTTTAAAAAGGCCCCAAATAACACCAGCCCACCGCCCCCTCTTCTGCGTCAGTGAGCATCTCCTCGGTCCCATCTCTTCATGCAAGCAACCAGCGCAGCCTGTCGGCAACGGTCGCTCCCCTCACGGCTCAACCGTCGAAAAAAATATACAAAAAAGCACGGAAAGGAAACTTGTTGGGCACGGGGTTTTCCAGATGCTCGGGCCTCTGACGCGACCCATGACGAGCTGGCAAGGACCTTGGGAAAGTAGGCTCACCTGGCGCAATTCCTCTAGCACCGATTCCTCCACGCCGCTCTCCTCGAAATCGACCCGGGAGTTGTTGATCACCTCCTCGATGATTACCTGGTAAACATTGCCGACAGCTTGATTGGACATGCTGAATTGTATTTTGCAGTTGACTGGTCGCTGAGTTTCGTTTGTCGAGATGCCTCCCTAGGTTCGCAATGCTCTTCGGACGGGCTGTTGGCGCTGCAGCAACCAGGTCGTAAACTGATGTGCCGAAACAGCGAACGAAAATCGTAGCTTCCCCGTGCTTGAATTTGGCAAGCAAAGTCGCAGGCTTCGAGGTTGGTTGACGAATTGATGCTCGCGCAGTCAGCCAAGGCTCCGGAGTGGCAATTGCTTTCCTTCACTGGATGGCGTGGCCACGTTTTGTCAAAGCGCCGCTATACAGCTGTGATACTTGAACCGGAAAAGTGTAGAATCAAAATTGGTGTTGCAAAGAAGCCCGGCAAGCTCTTTATTGATGGCTCGTAGAGGAACAAACTGGTGCCGTTTACTTGAGTGGTGTGCACTGGAGAGAGTTGCTGAGCACCTAGCAAAGTTACGCTTTCTATGGTTGCTGCATTAGTCATCTCTAGCACACACGCCACCCACTATTTGTGCTGGCTGCACTGGCAAGCAGCTGTCAAGATACTGGATTTATTGCTCTGTGCCGCTAAAAATCGAACGGACAGCTATGAAAGGCCACCCTGCCGCGCAGATGAACGGCTTGAAAATCGCGCTGTACTTTCGCAGCTGCCTCAAACAAGTATATTTATACATTTTTCATGTCCTGAGTGTGCTGTCAAGTGTCCAAATGCGCCTGCGACAAGCCCTGGAGGCCACGATTAAGAATCTAAACACAAATTCTTGGCAAATTAACTATCCTAGACCCTAGAACCTAACATATCGAAATAAAAATATGACCATTCTCGAGGTATCACTGCCGTCGCATTTCGTCTCAGACCATCCCATGCATTCATTCATCGTGGAGAAGCGCTTTCGAACCACGTGCAGAAGGGCAGATAACAACTCCCCAACGCCGTTGAAAATAGAACAAGCCCAACCCGCGAGACTATCGTCTGTTGTGAAGAGGGAAAAATGCATACCTACCGTGTGGCTATGAGAGCCCTATACTTATCGAATGGTCATAGACTTGGCCATCTCCGCCTTGCTAGATGAGCCCGAGGCACTGACGCTGGCCGACGAACCAGCCTTCTTCTCAAAAATCTTCCAGAACTTCAGGCTCTCATCTGCAGCAGCCGTAGCGAGCATCTGACCGTCGGGGCTCAGGCAGCTGTGGAGAACACGGCTTTCGTGAGCAGGGATCTCGACGTTGCGAATCAGCGTGGGATAGCTCCAAACACTTAGGGAGTTGTCGGGGAAGCCAGACGAGCTGACAATCTCGCGGTAATGAGGGCTCCAGCGGAGCGAGGTTACCTGAGAACCAGTATCGATGCTGTTGACACGAGCACCAGATGTTGAGTTCCAGAAGTGAATGTGACGATCATACGAGCCACCGCCGGTAGCCAAGAGGTTCATGTTCCAAGGACACCAGGCAAGTGCCTTGACGGCAGCCTTGTGGTTGGTCTTGGTGAATTTTGGGACGGACAGAGAACGGGCATCCCAAATGGAGACCAAGTTGTCGTTGCCGCCAGTAGCGAGCTGCGCACCATCAGAGCGCCACTCGAGACCGCAAACCTCCGAAGTGTGAGAAACAAGCTCGGCAGTCTTGTGCTCAGCAATGCGCACATCGTGGTTGAAGACGAGGCCGCTTCGGGCACCGGTGGACAGAAGATGTTTGCTCCAGCCCATGACGCCGACACGGGTATCGTGACCAAACATGCTGCGGATTTTTTGCCCTTCAGAGACATCCCAAATCTGGACCTCACCCGTTCCGAGGCCGACACCGACATAGGCACCATCGTCGGACCACTTTACGCTGCTGACGTATGTATCTGGGCTGGTCTCGAGCAAGCAGTTAACATTGCCCTCGTCAGCCGACCACACATAGACGTTGCGCTCAAGGCCAATGGCGACTTGATTGCCAGAGCTCCAGTCTAGAAGGTTCAGGTAGTAATCATCAATCAGACCAGGAGCATCGAGAACGCGCTCGGGAGCGGTAGCAATGCGCCGACGGATCTGAGCTGAGCTGACGCCGACGGGCTTGAGAGGTCGATTGTATTGTTGGCGGAGATCGATAGGCTTGGAAGACTCAGGAGGAGCTGGCTTGAATTCCAGGATGCGAGTGTTGAGCTTTACACCGCAAGCGTCGGCAAGGGAGTCTTGGTAGGCAACAGTGTTTGGGGAAGGCTTTGTGTAAGTGTTGGCCTCTTCGCTGTTGATGTCTAGTCGCTCAAAAGCAGCGGCAGCGTCATCTGCCGCGGAGGCTAGGGTAGATGAGCCGCCGGTGCTGGACTTGGGTCGTTGCCTCTCGGAGAGATCGAGCTTGCTGGAGCCGGCGTTGGCAATGGCTGAACTGGAACTGCGGTTGGGGATGAAGCGGTCGCCACTGTAATTGATGGTCGTCTTGGCGGGCTTCTGGCGGAGAGAGCCCTTCTTGGACTTTGTGCTGGCGGGTGTCTTGGGGACACCAGTTCCCGTCAACGTGAAATCAGACACACCAAGCTCAAACGCTTTGCGGGGCGTCTGTGCACCTAGGGCAATGTTGGTCTTTGGCGATCCACGGCTGGAAGCCATGGACACGGAGCGAGAGAGATGTGACATGAGGTTGCCACCGTAGGCGGACTTTGAGCTTTTCGTAGCCCGGCAATCTTTATTTCCCGATTCATCGGGCGTGTATGGAGAGGAGTTGAGATTCAATGCAATGGTGGTTGTCGTAGTTTGCTGGTGGGGAGACGGTGTAAGTGGCATACGTCCCCCGGCAGTGCGAGACGAGAAAAGCCCCTTGTGGGACTTGACTGGTGTCGCTATCGCAGCGGTCGACATTGCGAATGTGGAGGGAAATGGATTTTTTTTGGTCTTTCTTTCTTTGGAAATTATTGCGGAGGGACAGATCGCACTGTAAAGGATTCAATGCTGAAGACGTAGGAAGTGTTGAGAGCAGATCAAGTATCGACGCGAATGAAACAAACTCCAAGACGCTCTAGTAAAAGGCTCCTGGTCTTTTGACACTTCTCGAAGGAGAAAGAAGTGCAGCGCTGCGATCAAATCGAGGATGCCTTTCTTGACAAGGCCAGGCGTAGCAGAGCGTCAAACGCAGGAAACAAGCCGGACGTAACAATTTTCGAAACGATTTCGGAACTTTTATGCAAGAGCAGAATGTAGAAGTGTGCAAGTAAGCTATGATAGCTTTAAACTGAACGGGCAAAGGATATAGCGGGATCTTTGATATGAGGGTGAATATTGGTGGAATGGCTTGACGACCAAATGCTGCCGATTCACGTTACCTTTTATTTACTTTGAGCCCCACCGCCGGTTTGTCCAGGCAACGAGGCAAGGCCCTGTCGAGTGGCGGAAAGAGATCGGAAAAAGAGATGATCCGCCGCTGCGCCCGTGTCTCATCCGGGGGTTTGATCCCGGCTAGTCCGTCCAAAGCGTAAAGTGGACCACTGCATGAAGAGCCCCAGCATCTGGTCCGCCTGTCAGTGGAGCCACGGCAATTTTGCAACGTCCACTCTTTGGCTGGCGGATGCTCTGACCGACCTCGAACGCCTGTCACAGGCGCTTGCAGCATTGCGTACCTTTCCGTTCACCACCTGTCTATCAGAGCCTCACAAGCTCTTATCCTTGTCGTGGTCCAGCATTCGTCACCAAGGACCCCAAAACAGGACCCTAGAACAAGCCTCCCGCTCCGACTATTTCGACCCTCTGATATGGGAACATAGTGGCTCTCGAGTCCGTTGTCGTGGCCCCAGTCCTCTCCCCCGGCCTCCCAGACATCGAACTCCATTACCGATTGTCGACGGGGATTCCCAACTCGACGCATCAAGCCACCAATCTTCATCGACGTCAATCATGATGACTGCCCCAACGCCCCCCAGTTCCAACAACACTTACATAATGGCCAATTCTCCCGCCAAGGCCCGGCCGTCGGTCGATGGCTACAGACCCAAGGTTACTCGTACTCTGGGCCAGCGTCCGGCATGTCTTGTCAATGCGTCGGTCACATATTGTGGCAACAATGAGATTTATGCTTTCGGTGGCTTCGATCAGTATACGGATGAGGTGTACAACCATGTCTTGCGACTTGACCTTGTCAGCCACCAATGGAGCCTGGTCGACAACTATGGTGACATACCAGGTGTACGCATGGGTATGGTATCCCACTGCTTTACGCCGACGACCTTTTACTAACTCTACCACAGGACATACTGCGACACTCTACCAAGGCGACAAACTGCTAGTCTTTGGTGGCGAAAACGAACACCGCACTTATCTTTCCGATTTAATCATCTTCGATTTGAAAACCGCACACTGGACGCAGCCCGCGGTCTCTGGTCCGATACCGAAGGGCAGAGCGAGACATGCAGCGACGCTTCACGAAGATAAACTATTCATCATTGGTGGAATTACCGGGACAAACAATTATGTCCTTGACGACCTTTGCTATCTCGATTTGGAAACATTTACATGGTCTAAAACTTGGCGCTTTATCGGCCGGTTTGACCATTCTGCTTACATCTGGGGTGAGCGCCTGTGGGTATTTGGTGGCCTTAGTGAGGACATGGACAAGGTCAGCGATATGTGGTGGTTGGACCTGAAGGGTGTACCCGAGTTCGACTCACGACCCCAAATCGGCGTCTACGATCGACCCGCTAGCGGCAACCGTACCGATTCTCCTCGACCACCATACACGATGGGCCATAGCCCTGCAGTCGGAACATCTGGATACGCCGCCAACTCGCGTACTGCTCAGGTCAACCCTCCATCTGTACAGCTGAAGGCATACGCACCAGTAGCCCCTGGTGCTATATCTGCTTTGAAGTTTACGTCAGGCCCTAACAGCCCGTCGCAAGGTTCCGGTATTCACTTTCACATTTACTCGTCCGGCACACTGCTCGACTTTGTCTCACCAGCCGCCACAATAACACACCGAGAATGTTCTCTGTCTGCATTAGACTTGACCACGTTACGTTGGCAGAAGTTGGCTGATGGCCAGGAAATGTTCAAATCGGGATATCGATGGCACTATTGTACTATGAATGAGGATGGCACGAAAGCTTGGCTGCTTGGATGCCCTCTTGACCCTGTCGGGCCAGAATTCGGACCCGGGGGCTACGAGCTATATCTTAGGTGAGGTCATTCTACTTGGACGGCGGTATACCTCTGCTAACAGCTTTCAGTGATGTTATGGAAGTTGACCTTCGGCGTTACGGCCTTCTTGGAAACAATCTGGCACCACAAGCCAGCGTCGAAACCCGACCTTCAGCCTTGGCCCGGCCGCTCGACCAGCCATCCCATGGCCTTGGCGCCGATTTGGCAAAGACGTTTGATAAACCACCCGAGTCGGGTAGTGGCGCAGACTTTGTTATTACAGCACTTGCGGATGGCGCTCAAGACGATGAAATGTTCAGCTCGGGCCTGATTCGCAGTGCGGAAGAGACGACCGAGAACTGGCTTGCATCTGATGCCACAACATCAAGACCCATCTACGTTCACAAGCTGATTCTGCAAGCTCGCTGGGCTCACTTTGCACGACTGTACAATGCTCAAATGGCTGAGTTTCATACGAAAAATATGCACATCCCAGAACCGTATCCTGTCGTACGCGCATTCTTGCTCTACCTTTACACGGACAGCATCCACGGCAATGTCGAAGCCGGCGGCGAATCCCTCACTGGCATCGACGAAGTTACTGGCCTGCTGGTCATGGCCAACATGTACGGCATCCCACACCTGCGGCTGCTGTGCGTCAACCGTCTCGCCAAGGAGCTCGACGTGGAAAATGCCTGTCTGATCTGGTACTCGGCCGGTCTCGCCGACGAGGAGTGGCTGCGCAAGCGCGCGGCGGGCCTGTGCATGACGCACTGGGGCCGCATCGTCCGCACGCAGGGCTTCCTGCAGCTGCCCCGCCACGCGCTCGTCGAGCTTTCGCAGGAGATTGATATGGAGGGCCGCGTCGTGGCCGGCGAGGAGCTGGAATGGTCCAACATGGGCGCTGGCGCTGGCGGCCGCCACAGCAGCGACGATCACAAAGGCAGCGTCGGCAGCAATCAGCTCGCCGAGTCGTCCGAGGTGGACGAGGATGACGGCATGGAAATCAATTAAAATGGTGCTCGTCCGCCGCCGTCTCGCCCATCCCGCTTTGGTTTATGATGATGACTTGCACAGGGCCATATACTTGCTCGCAGCTGCAGCTTGGCCGGCCACGTTTCTTGTCTTTCCAAACGAGGAGTACACCCTCAGTTCCCAGTCTTTACACCCCTCGATTTCGTCTTTTGGTTTTGCATCGAAGCATTGTTTTGGCGTTTGGCTAGCTACTCATGACGTCAATGTTGTAGGCTCACGTTTCGCCTTCTTCTTCTTCGCACGGTTTCTGGTTTCATAGATGAGCAAAAGAAATATCAAAATCACGTTGCTATTCGTCATCACAAGGGTGTAACTGTCATGTGCACAAGAAGTAGTAGCATTAGAAACGAAATCAACTGATATTTTTTTTAAAAAAGAAAAAAGCACTGTCCCGAATTCTTTTGTGTAACCATTCTCCTGTTGAAAAGCAAATAAAAAAGACCAAACAGAGACCAAAAACAAACAATACCAAACAAGAATAAAAGAGAACCAGACAACCTGAATGCCAACCGATGATCCAGTAGCGAACCCACACCGTCTACCCTTGCACGATTTCATACAAGACAAGGTATACTATAAAGCGACGTGTTTTCCGTCTGTATCTTGGAATGCAACTCGTTTAGCCGCCCAGTTTGTGGGGGGGGGGGGGGG
>JARJRE010000431.1:0-82275 GCA_030783385.1 Akanthomyces dipterigenus | reverse complement strand
CCCCCCCCCCCCCCCCCCGCCATAATCACGATGCGAGGCCGCAGATCACTTGATTCTAGAGGAAGGGGCCCCAGGGTGATGGCATCGACAAAGGCTCTGGAAGAGCTGGTTCAATCCACAAACGCGATCCCATGCGCTGGATGGAATTCGTGTGCGCTTCTGCCGTGGCGCATATTGAAATAGTTTAAAAAAGAGCTATTCAAGTCGAAAAAAAGGCCGAAACGAGACTTAAGAAGTCTTTTAGCCGAGCTGCGCGCATGTTTTCCGCAGCTGTGCCCAGCCACCGCGCGTTGGTCATACGCTGTGTAAGAGGCTTGCAGAAAGCCGAAATAGCATTCACCACCTTCCAAAACAAGGCAAACCGATAGGCATCGACAGGTAAGCCAAGTTTCAGTCTCACGGGGGGCAGAGGCGAGTTGCTGCTCCATGACGCGAGAAACTGGGGTGGGGGGTCAAGGGACTTTTGGGGATCGCCCGCCGAGAGCGCGGTGCGGGAGGATCGGCACGGGGCAACCTGGCCTTTTGGGGATCGCGTGTGAAAATTAAGTAAGAAAGAGTGAGAACTTTTGGTCTCAAAAAAAATATCTGGACCCTACCGATCCAGTGGCAAGTTGCGTGTATCGGAGACGTTGCCGTCATGGTAAAAAGGAACCAAAAAGGGGACAAGTTGCAAACAACGCCGTTGCAATGAAACCGTGAACCGTGAACCGTGAACCAAAAGATGATACCTAGACGGCCGTGGAAAATCACTTTTATAGACCAAGATGAAAGGCCAGCTTTTTTGGGGCCTGCCCCCAGAATGTTGCCCGCCCCGTCAGACCGTCAACGGCTGAACAGGATCAGGGTTGCAGCTTTGTACAGAGCGATGCACGTGGCCAGCATGCATATTTATAACGGTCGCGGCGTCTCAGACACCGTGTAAGATGCTGATCTGCCGCCTCATTGAGGGGGGACGTCTTCAGTGATTCCAGGCAGATTTAGTCCAACAGCCATAGCGTGCGCCTTGAATTCGGGATTGCATGGTAGCGAATGCGACTTGTGCTATGAGAGGTGTTAGTTTACAAAGGGTCATGTATAATTAGGCTAGGGGGGTAAGAACATACATATTTGAGACCGTTGAGGTTCTTGTATCGCTTGCCGCATGTCTCACAGTTGAATGGCTTTTCCTTTTCCATGCCGAGAGTCCCAGGATATGGCGCACTTGTTTCGGGATTAACGATGGAGAATGTACCGTCGCCATTCTCGTGCAACTGCTGCGTCTGGTGGCCGTGGGCCTTATGATATCTGGAGAGTTTGGTTAGTAGCAGTGATTGGGGGCACACGAGGTACAACATACTTGAGACCGTTTTGGTTCTTGTAGGCTTTTTCGCAACCAATGACTGGGCACTTGAATGGCTTGTGCTCCTCGGGCATCATCATGGTCTGCAAGCGTTGGAGTAGCGCCTTGTTTGTCTCGGGGTCGGCAAACTGGCCCTGGGTAAGACCAAGCTGGGCGAGCTGAGCCTGGATCGTGCGGTTGTTGGCGTTGCCAGGTGGGAAAGCGCCATTGGGGCTGAACAGATGCTTGCCAGGATCGTTGATGCAGAAGTTCTCGCCATCTTCGTCCTCGGGGTTGCCGTTTGAGAAGTCCATGTCACCGAGAGCATTGCCATTTCCGCCCATAGGCATACCGGGCAGACCACCTTCCATGCCATCCATACCACCCATTTGCGCCCCCCCTTGAGAGAGTTGCTGTTGCTGCTGGGTGGTAAGAGTGGGAGTATTGACGGAGGAGACGGTGGGATTATTTTGCAAGCCAAAGCTAGCCACGGCCGGCGTGGTGGGCTGAGAGGTGCGCAGGGCCTGAGGGAAACCAGCAGTGGACATGTCGAGCTGAGGTCGCTGCTGCTGGCCAAACATCTGTCGCGTGTGCGTCATTCGAGAGCTGTCTTCAAGTTCCATGGGCCCGACCGCATCATCCATCTCCATGTCTGCGACAGCATCCATGTCATCGTGCATGTTTGCGTTGAGGGCGTTCATCTGGACGCCGTCGAGGCCGCCTTGGGCTTGACCAGGCTGCTGGCCGAGACCCTGCATGTTGCCCTGACCGGGAGTAGGGGTAGTCCTGGAGCTGGACATTTGCGAGTTGCCCGGCATGCCCATCGGGCCGCCAAATTGATTAAAGGCATTGTTGCGCAAAGAATTGGGGCTGGGTTGAGTGTGCGCCTCTTCGTAATGCTGAAGCAAATCGTGCAGGTTGGGAAGGGTCCTGCCGCAGCATGTAAAGTCTCTCATGAAGTTGGCTTCAAGCTTGGGCAGATAGGACGAAGAGTGGAAAGAAGACGAAGGCTGCGCGGCGGTAGCACCAAACTGGGCCGGAGACGTGCCTTGCATCATGATACTGTTTAGGAAGATTATTGTGTTAGCCATGGTGATACAATACGTGGGTTGCGACACCCGAGGAGGCACCCCGCAGCGATGGAAAAAAAAGTGTCACGGTGCCTGAGACAGTTGATACAAGTCGCTGATGCCGCCGCGAGATAGCTGATGCACGGTCGCAAAGCGCACCCACGCTGGCAGGCAAAAAGTCCAACTGCAAAAAGGAGCGCGAATGGCGGGCAAAGACAGCGCAACTTGAACGCAGGGCTTTGTAGGTAGAGTTGGTTGGTGCTGGGGTGAGGGGCATTTTACTTACTCATCGCGGACGAAGCTGCCAAAGGACATGCCGGCCCAGCTCATGCCGTTAGCGAGGCTGCCAGCGAGAGACTCTCTGCGGTTGCGGTTGACGCTATCGCGGTTCTGGTTGTTGACAGAGATGGGCTTCGGGCCGGCACTCACAAAGGAGTCCTGCCGTGAACGGCCCATGGGACCCGTCGTCATGTCTGTGTCGGAAAGGTCGTCGTCGACCGGGTGAATATCGTCGTCGCGGCGAAGGGAGTCGAGAAGAGCGGCGGACAGAAGGGAGTCGCGGGCCGAGGAGTTTGCGTGTGAAAAATGTCGGGGGTATTTGTCGAGAGGGTCGGGAGAGTGTTGGTGATGGGAGGAGGTGTCGAGCGGCGTGGCGGGCTGGGTCGATGGTGAGAGAGTCAAGGACGTGGAGAGGAGAGAGACAGGCGAGTCGGCCGCCTGGGAGGAAGTCGAGGAGGAATTGTAAGCGGCAGGTGCAGTGCCTGTGACAGCGGCCTGGGGCTGCGCCAGAGCCTGGGCCTGGGCAACTGAGTGGGTGGCAGGGGCGGCCTGGGCGCTGAAGAGGGCACTGAAGCCAGAAGGAGCGGGCGCTGCGGCGGTGCTTGTCCTGGCAAAGGCGGTGCCTCTGGTACAGCTGCTGCCACTCCCGGCTGTGGCAATGGCAGCTTCGGTATTATTTGTCCATGTACCGCCTGTGGCAATATTGCCTGTGGCGGTACCTGTGCCTGGACTTGTACCTTTAACGTTACTGGTCCTAGTTCCAGCTGGTTGGGCGCAGGTACCGACGCTATTGCCGCTACCGGGCCGGGCGGCCTTTTGGTGGTGGACCGCCTTGCAAGTGTCTCCTCCAGACGCCCCGTCAAGCTGTCCGTCTCTGCTGGACCTTGTCCCTGCTGATCCAGCCGCAGTTGGCCTGCTTCCCGAGGCCTGCTGCTGCTGCTGCTCCGGTTGGGACCCCGGCGCTGGGCTGCTAGCAGCGCCGCCGCCGAACCACTTTCGAGCGCTCTGCATCACTCCCTCGCTCGCGGGCGTGGCGCGTTCAGCTGCTGCGCTCTCGTGGAGACTGGTTCGATGGGTGCTCGATGCTGCAAGATGTATGCGAGTGTATGTCGCTGATTCGATTTCGCGTGTTTTGATGGACTCTGGGGGCTGTTTATTGCCACATGTATCGGGTGCGTCGCTTCGGCTGTATGCCCAGCTTTCAATCACGCACTGCTATTGATTTCGCTGTCGCTGCTTCAGCCGCAGCTTGCGTTGCTCCAGAAAACAGTGTAGAGAAACGGAAGAAGTGCTCCAGAACCATGTAAGAAGGGGGGGACGGCGGTAAGAAATACGGTCAGGGTGGAGTGGTGCCAGGAATCAGTTGGCAACTTGGAACAGTCACCCCAGACTCGATAGATCCCTGTAGAATAGCAAGACGACACGGCTGGCGACTTTATGATGCTGTGCGCTGGAGCAGCCAGGTTTCCTCTTGGGCTTGGCTGGGGCGCGTCGTGCAACCACCCGATTCAGTCTGATGTTATTCAGGAGAGGTACGTGTCGAGAGGCGACCGCTATCCGCTCTTATACGATCTGAGCGATGCGCCCGCACCAGGCTATTGTTGATATTCCTAGAGTATACGTAGTATGCAAGCAAACTAGTTGCTTCTGGACGCGATGGAACAGAGTCCTGGATGGCTCTAGTGGTGTGAAGGCGGCCCGTCTTGGCTCGATGGCTGGCCTATCTCAAAGGCAGGCAGCGCGCGATGGCTTGCAGGGCGTGTACGCTGTGTAAGTCGAGTCTGGGTGTGTGACGCGGATAGAGATGAGGCCCGCCAATGGTTGGTAGCCGGCTCGCGAGTCGAGATGCTAGAGTGCCCGATGACTGCGGCGGCGGTGAGTCAAACAAAGAAAAAGCGTAATCTGAGGCTGGATCCCAGCACCTGCGATGACCGCTTGGCCGCCCGAACGGTCTGCAGTACGTGGGCGAGTGTGGCGGGCGAGGCAACGGCTGGTGATTTGGTGCGACAATGGTGATGCACGGCCAAGATTCGCTCGAGGCTCCCCGAGCGAAGATGTGGCCCAGTAAACTCGGAAGGCTGTGTTGAAGACATGCATATGCAGCCAAATGACTATTTGTTGGTGGCGTGTTTTCAAGGTGATGTCTGCTCGCACCGTGCAGCTGCCAGCAAACGAATCACGTTGCGTTGGCCTGTTTGTCGCCACCGTTCGCTGCCAGCCCTTGTTTACCATCTTGCTAGATGTATCAACCGATATACACTCACCATGGATTCAATGCAGATAAAAACCATGACGCCGCCCTCCCTATCGAGAGTAGACGAGAAGGCCATGAAAGGAATGATGGCGGCTTGGTCTTGATTTCTTTCTTCGTCAATCAGTTCCTCCCTGCTGGTCCTACTACTACAAGACCAAGTGGCTGAGAGGTAGGTAAATAGTTTGGCCAGGACGCACCGTCCCGTTGCTACCAGCTAAATAGATAGATGGAATCATCATTCTCTCATCCATGTTGATCAATGGTCACCAACCCTCCTTCTCATCCAACTAGTGTTCAGGCACCGGGACGACTCTACGGGTGGCTATTCTGACCAAAGTGCCGTGGCAAATCGCCTGCCACCCATAATATCCGAAAAGCCGCCATTTCGTGTCGTGCAGCACCATACAGTTCGCAAATCTACTAGACATTTTAGGCAGAGGCGCAGCTGGTGAGCCTCAAAGTCTATTCAGCGCCGTCGCTGTCCGGCCGGCCGCCTCTGGTTGCTACCGCCGCGAAGCCTACCTCCTGGGAGCACAGCGATGGAACAACAATAGGGAGGCGAGCGGCGAGTGTTTGCGTGAATGGAAAAGAAATGAACGAATCCCCAAGATATAAAGGAGACGACGACGTCTTGAAAGACGAAGATGCGGCACAACGATGTAGAAGATTGCCGTTTCTTTGGCCTTGACTTATTGTGAGCAAGAGCGGCGCCTGTGTATATCGCGCCTGGCTAGGCAACTCTCCCACCACGCGCAACAACCAACAAGAAAGATGCTCCGGCTGGCGCGGAACGCCGAACGCACCCTCCAAAGACAGCCCATGACCAGACAGCCACCACGCCGTGATCCGTGGTGGCCTTCCGTCTTCCGGTTGCAGCGACGCCCGCTGCCTGGAGGCGCCCTGTCCTGTGACGAGTCCCCGTTCCGATGCCTTTTGTGTCGGTAGGAACATGACTGCACGTCGCGTCTCGGAAATGGGGATAGAAAACTACCGTCAAGATACATTCCGCCTGAGGAATATGTCCGCATTTGACGAAAATGGGACGTCTGCGAGGCTTGCGTCGGGGCAAATTGCCATGCCCTCTACTGATGGGCAATCCGTCTGCCCCAGCTGCTGTTTCCGGCGACCGCCCACTCACTGCGGAATGCGCCACTGGACCCTGAACCTCACTATCCCTTCAGCAACACGCTAGGCAATGAGCCTCCATTATTATTGGTAACCGCCTAATAATGCTGCCAAAGTACGAATACACATTTTCTTCTACACTGCTTTTGGGTAAACGACAGCAGCCTGGTCAACGAGGTTGCAAACTGCACCAAAGCCACAGCACAACGTCTCTAGAGATGCTTCGAATAATTTTACCACGCTTGTGTTTTTCCCATGTTCCAGGCAAGTCGAGCAGTCGCGGCGGTCCTCGTGATACCATCTAGTTGCATGCGCTCCTACATCGCGTTACAGGCCCAAGTAAAATCATGTCACCAATAGTAGGGGGATGCAAGATGATGGCAAGCCAAAGCACAACAATTTCCAGGACCAGAATTGTTTCTCCTCTCCTGGGTATCATTTCTTCTTTGTCCAGTCAAGGCTGAGAAATGGCGGTCTGGTTGGTTCTGGTGCACTCGGATGCTCATCTTGTGTGCAAGGAGCACTGAACGGAGCAGCCCTTTCCACCCATCTGTGACAGTTACAGCGCTCCGCTCTCTCGTTATTGCTGTGAGCGGCTGATGCCTGTTATTGCAGACGACGTACTACGTATGGCCCATGATTATCCTACCGAGTACATCATCATGTGTGCCTGATCGCTTCTATTATTAGCGGCAGCCATTCTGCTGTACCTTGCTGCTGTGGCTGCTGCAAGACGGCATGGGGAGGCCATCAGTCCTGCGTGTCTGTCATTTCCCACTCGTCGATACAAGGGTAATCCATTGGTCGGTTGGCCCTCGTCCTGACTGTCTCAGGACAGCATCGACATGCGGCCGCCCGTGGCCTGACGCCTTGGACCAAGTCGTTGGTAAATCAGCTCAGGGTCGTGCTCCGTCGTTCCTGTGCCACTGACTAGTTGAAGCAGGAACCGAGTGACGTGCCCCGGCGTAACGTTTCCCTGTGCTCGATCCCGTGTGCCTGAGAATGTACAACTTGTGCGGTTTTACGTACAACACACATCCATGTCGAGATTACCATGACGACTAGACCATCCAACTCTCACTTAGTATCTATTACCTCTGTTGGTGGAATGCCTGCCGGCTTACCGGGCAGACGCCCGAAATCCGCGGCTCGTTCGAGGCAAGCCTGTCAGCGCCAGAGCCCAATCTAAGCTTATATGGCGCGGGCCACCTGCTGCGACCTGGACTTGTTCTCCTCCGCCATGACATCTCGGCTGCTGGTCACCAGTATTAGTTATGATGATTTCCCTCTTTCTTTGGGCCTGCACCCCGAAGACTTGTGTAGCTCCTGGCTGCTGGTACTGGTACTGGTACTGGTACTGGTGTCCCCTTGCCGCAAGCCATCGTGACAGGCTGTGACACCGCCAAAGCCCATGAAGGAGGCTCAGTGCGTCTTGCTCCCTCGTTTTCGCCGCCGAATCGCTCTCTGCCACTGTGTGCCACATGGGGGGCCCTGTTTTAATTGTGGATGGGCCGTGGTGGTGTCGTCGTCTTGGCCTTGGCCGCTGGTCATCCTGAGTCATGCCCTAATAACTAGCTGGCGGCTTGACCAGTCTGCCGAGACAAGTCGGCCAAAAATCTAAACGATCCAACAAAACGCAGGAAGCCTGAACTGTTGCTCAGCTGTCGCCATCGTCGCGTGGGAAATATGATGGGCTCGAAAGTGCCCCTTGTGCATACGCAACACCCTATTCGCTACAGCATGTGCTGGGAGAGGGGCAGAGCTTGCTCGTACGGCCAGGAGGACCCTGTACGGAGTCTCTGTACTATTCAGGAGCTACAGTCCGCGTCCGTAGCTGCAGCAGCCATGCTAACGATACCAGCCACTATTGATCCCGCCCAGATCCCAGCTGCATTTCACATCCACAGAGGCTAGAGACTCTGCCGTTGTCCAGTGTTCAGTGCTCACTGCTCAGTAGTGTCTCGATGGCCCGAGCTGCCGCTAGCAAGAACTCACTAGGAACCTGCATGGAACGAATGGAGTCGTTCCAAAAGCCTTCGAAACAGAGACATTCTGGGCGCCCGGGCCATGGCATTCTCGCCCGCTTCCCTTGCCTTTATTACTGGTCTTGAAGTGGTCCGCGACCGCCACGCGCCCTCAAGACGGAGCTGGCTGTGTGGATAGTTATTGTCAGGTTTGAGTCCCGGGCGAAATTGCGCGGACTGGTGCATGTCCTCTCTCCTCGACACAATCACGACCCCCGGTTTCTCCCCATCTAAACATGTCGCGTGAGAAAAGGCTGTCGCAATGTTACAATGTTACGATGCCCCGACCAGGACCAGGCATTTGGCTTGACGGAACCCTGTCCATCGCACACAGTGACACAGCGCAAAGGCCAAGGTGTGAATGCCGCTAGCCGGAAGACTTGGAGAATCATCACTCGAGGTTCCGTCTGCACAGTAGTGGCACGAGTGGGTAGGCACTTGATGATCAGTATCTCGATGCTACCTCGACTGAATCAAGCTGTGGGCTCAGTCCTGGGCCACGGAAGAATCTAGCTCGGTCTAGAGGAAGCCCCCAAGAAGGTATAGCGACTACAACCCGACAGGCGCCTGCCCTGCATCGACCAGATCGGCCCTATTTCCTGCTGCAGTGGCAGATGTAGTAGTGCTTCGCAGGCCCAGCCCAGAGTTCCGGGTATTGTGTGATGGCGCGGCACCAGACACCGACAAACGGCATTTGCCCGCGGTGGTGTCGGGCTGAACACCGCATCGGATCAAAGGAATGCAAAACCTGGCCGCCCAAGTTTCATCGTCGTGTCACCTCACCTTGCGATGTGTGGCACAGCTAACTAGTCAACTCTCGCAGCCCTACGCGAGATGCGGTTGCATGTCCATGTCTGGGGTGTGCTGAAGAAGAGGAGTAACGAGGTGGCAGTGGCGGAATGCTACCTGCCCCCTTCCGCGGACGTTGACCGATTCATGCTGTTCCATTTCCGATCGCTCGTGTCTGATGGACGGTATGCGCAATGCTCTCCGCGCGAGGCTACAGCTCTATGCATTATTACACGCAACTCAGGGATCGCGAGGCGAAGCAGCCGCTAGTGAAAACTGCTCGGTATCACCGGTCGGGTTCCCACACCTCTGCCGAGGCTGGCGGGATGGGCGGCCGCGGACGTGGTCGCAGGGCTCCAGCAAGGCCCTATTGTTGGTTCCATGCCCTTGTCCTGCCCCAATAAGACAAAAGGACAAAGGCAGTTTAAGAAATAGTGTGCTGGTACTAATGCGGGCATGCAAGAGAGACACTGTGGAAACTTGGCAACGGCGGCTTCCGAGGACCCAAGCGCCACCGCATTCGGATGCTGTTAGCCAGGTTTCTATTATTAGTCTAGTTGCCCGGAACTAGAGAAGGGGGGTTTTTTTTTTTTTGGCATTATTTGCGACTGGATGGGCACAGTAGGACACATGGAAACCTTTTTATTTTTGTTTCTATAGTTGTTCTAGAAGGTCAAGCCCGCTGCTGGCCGCAGCGCTGCTCGTCGCCCAGCTGAGACGTGGGCTGCATGACGACGTGACGGCATCTTGATTCAGCCATGTGCTCGCAAGACCCCGTACTGGACCCCTGATTGCTATTCAAGAGGAGGCTGTAGGGCTATGAGCACAAGTGCGAGCCTGCTAGCTAGTTTAGTTCTATATTTCGTGACGGTGTTGGCGTGTGTTGGCGCGCCAAGCCTCGCAGAGTCATCCAGAACTCAAAATGTAACTATGCCGCCGGAACCAGACTTGGCCAGGAGCTGGACTGGCGGGCCTGGATTCTCGGATCTGTAGAGAGTGGACAAGTCATGTATTCTTTATTACCCATCAAGGACCTGCCATGACATCCGGCTCTGTTGGCACTGCAGGTCGACCAGCCTGCCTCGGATGTGACGTAGACAGTTGCGTGTATTTATCAGAGTGACCATATATTCAAAGATCCTTGCACTTACAAATCCCAACGTGATCGGACTGCCGCGGCTACAACTACAGTCCGGGCTACTCTGGCGCCCTTGTGCTCGCTACTCGACGACTCATCGGCACGTAGCACCCCCGAGTGTCTGTTGGATGCATGAGCATCAGGTCGAGTTGTAAGCAAGGAGGAGGGCACGATTGATTCCTGAGTGCAGATCTGATTGTGCCGAGCAAGTCGAGGACCGCAGTGATGGGTTTCGAGACCATGTCTGCCCCAGCAGCTGCCAAAAGGAACGAGAAACACAACACAAGAAGAGCCAATCCCATTCTCGCCTCCCCTTTCTTCTTCTTCCTTTTACACATCTCTTCCGACCAAACTTGTACAAAAAGCATTGTGGTTTTTCAGACCCTTTTCATCATTCTTTTGGGTCCTTCACGTCTAGTCTTATCTACACGCAGCGACTTGGGCGCTGATACATCATCACACCATGCACAAGTCCGCTCCCATCTGCTGCGTCAAGGTGAACGATTCGTGCAGAGATCTCTTTCGTGTCTTGCGTCAAGCTACCCTTCTCTCACTGAGCTCTATACCACTTGAGGAAGGATAAAGCGTAACTACTGCTCTGGTTCTGCTTTCCCACGATATGCATCGGGATGCGGACACCCTGCTTGAATCTCGTTGTTATTGCCCAACTATAGAGGGAGAAAGCAAAAGGCCATGCAAGTCGTAAAGCGCTAAGCAGATTGATATGTTGCTGCAGCTAACCTCACTGCAGCTGCCAAATCTCCAGCCCCACGCCAGCAACCATCACACGGCGTCCTCGAGAATAACCACCTTCTTCCAGCACGACAACATCGCCCGCGTCCGCCACGCCGCTGTACGCTTCGCCCAACAGCTCCATCCCGTCGACGCCGCTGCGCATCCTCCACGTCTTGACCCACTGGTCGTTGCTCACGCTCACGCATCTGACCTCTTCCCCATCGCTACCACTACTACCCGCCTCTCCGTCTTCGAGGAGTGCTATTCCCGTAATGGCCGCCGCGTGCGCTCTCCTCACCACCGTGACAAGCTCAGCCTGATAATACGCCTGCCCTTTTGCAACGGTGCTTGACTTTCCATCCTCCCCCACCTCCTTCTCCTCCCGCTTCAACAGCGTCCATGCCAGCGCATTGTCGTCTCCGCCCGTCACGACGCCGTAGCCTCGCCGTCGGCCAGCCAGCTTCGTCATGGCAAGGCTCTTGACGCTGCTCTGATGCACCCGGAGCTTCTGCACAGGCTCGTACGTCCCACTGCTGCTGCTTCCATGCCAAACTACGACGTGGCCGTCTGTCGACGTCGTGACGATGTGCAAGTCGCCCGAGTCACTCATCTCCAGATGCCGCGCCTGCGTCAGGCACGCACCCGTGTACAGTCCCTCGCAGACGAGCGCGAAGCCGACTGTCGGAGTGTAGCGGTACGTCTTGAGCGCCGAGTTGGAAAACGCCATAGTCACGAGCGTGCTGCCGTGCTGACCGTCGGGCGACACGTCAAAGTCCATGATCCGGAGGTCCCCCATGGCGCTCTTGTCCGCAAACACGCCTTCGCAGACAACAGCCACACGGCCCGCGTACGCCGAGTCGAGCGTCCGCACGCGCCAGGCAAAGAGCTCCTCGTTGCCGCCGCTGGAGAAGAGGTGCTCATCGCCCATCCAATGCAGCTTTTGCAGGCCGACCACGTGCCGCTTCATGTGTGCCCTGTGCTGCATCGTACCGTTGCCGTCTGGGCGGTTGGCGAGCTCCCAGAGTCGGATGCTCGTGTCCTCGGCGCCCGTGGCCACGTACCGCCCAGTGGCCGCCAGCGAGCGAATCTCGCGCCCGTGCTGGCCCAGCCGCACCAGCTCGTAGAAGACACCCCGCTGCGAGTGCACCACGAGCTTGGACGTGCGCGTAAACGCGAACCGCACCCGACCTGCGTCTTGCGAATTGTACGCCAGGCGAAAGGTGCGGTGCGCGCCGCCGCAGTCCATTGTCGCGAGCTCCTCGCGGCGCGTCTCGTTCCACACCACAAAGTCCTTGCTGCGGAACCCGTACAGGATCAGCTCTGGTGTCGGGTCGTCGGTGAACCACGCCCCTTCGATCCACGGCCCAAACGGTGGTGCCGTCTCGTGAAGCAGGGTCAACTGCGCCGAGGCATCGTCCACATGTAGCTGGAAGATGCGGTACTTGCCGTCGCGGCTGGTGGTGAGGATGTACTTCGTACGACTGTCAGCTGGAGCCGCTAGGCTCGGCGGTAGTGGTACGATGGCGGTGACGGCATCGCCGCTGGCAGGAGGCAGGTCGAGAATCGGGCGGAATGCCCCGGTATCAGCATCCCGTCGTAGAAGCGCGATCCAGCCGTGGCGGGAACCGATAGCTAGCAAATCGTCGATGCGCGCGGCCGAGATGGCGACGAAGCGGCTGTCGAGACCCGAAATCTCGTCCTGGCTCTTGACTGCGCCTGTCTCGCGGTCGAGTCGGAGGTACACCGAGGTGGCATCGCGGTGCAGATGGACTATAGCCTCTGCATCCCCCGCAGCTTCCTGGAATGTCTTCGATAGCGAATTCAGCTCAACCACGCGTCCTGCGAGAGTAGTGACCTTGGCGATGCGCCTGTCGCGCAGGCCAAAGTAGTACACCCCGCCGTTAATGGAGCCCAGCAGAGCGCCACCGTAAGAAACAGTCTTGAGGGCATAGACATTCTTCATGTCTTCGCGCATTGCCTCGTCCTCCATCGAGAGCTCCTCCCAGGTGGCGTCTGTGCCGTCAAAAGTGGCCAGGAGCACTTTGCCCATGTTGCTCACGGCTAGCAGGACGTCGGGCGTGACAAAGTCGTATCGGCCAATAACTTCCTTGCGCTGCTTGGCCCCAGGCTGGGACCGGTCTGTCGCCGACATAATATCGTGAATCTCCCACGTCTCTGCACCGTTATATGTCTCGGCATCACCCGCCACATCGGCCGTCTCCTTGACAAGTGTGATTTTGCTGTCTGCGCCGCCGGCCAGGACATGTGTGGTCGCCACGCCGTCCTCTACACTGCAGAATACGTCTCGTGACCATAGGTGCTTGCCGTCATGCAATGTATATGTCTTGCTGCGGACGAGTCTGGCGCTTTGCGGCTTTTGCAGCGCAGCCACAATGTCTACAGTCCACTTCTGCGCCGTCGCATCCTCGCCAAACGAGTACACGGACAGCAGACCCGTGCCCTTTGCACCTCTCCATTGTTGTCGCCGGGTGTCTGTCAGCATTGGCGTTCTGGGAAGGCCAAACCGGACGCCCCAGATGCGCGATGCGTGGCCCATGGCCATTGCAATAGGCGAAATGTCAGCACGACCCTTGGCATCAGCACCTTCTTGTCCATACACCTCCGGCGCGCATCGAAAACCCGTGTCGGACGCTTCTACGCCCGCCGAATCCAATATCTTCACCTCCCCATCCTCAGCTTCACTCTCCGTAATGTTCCATAGCCGAATTGTACGGTCATCGCTGCAGCTTGCCAGCAGCCGCACTACGGACCCATCCGGCATCTCCATCTGCGGCGACATGTGCACGCCAAAAATTGACCCCTCGTGTCCAGACAGCGAGTACAGCATCCTCGGCTTGGTCTTCTGCTGTGTGTGGCGCGATGTGTCGATATCGAACGTATGCATCCAGACTAGAATGTCGCCAAAGACGGTGCCGGCTGCGACGAGCACATCCGTCGGCGACGTCCAGCACACGTTGGCTGCATACAGCATAGGCCGAGACGGCGAGGCCAGCGTCGATGATAGCGTAGCTTTGGCGGCGTGCGCGTCGAAGCGCAGGGTGATGACCTCGTTGTGTGCCGTGACGAGCGCGGCGAGGTTGTCGTCGGCCGCAGAGATGGCGCCGTCGTAGATCCAGTCTGGCGCACGCAAGCGAGCCACTCGTTTTGGTGATGCTGCATCATCTTGCATCTGTAGATTTAGATCTGATATCTTCAGAATGGCGACAGAGGAGCCGCCCCAGAGCAGCACGCGGCCTGCCGACGGAGCACTGCCCTCGGGCTGATGCACGTAGATGCCGTGGATGGGCTGCGCGCTCAGCACCCGTAAGCGCGCCACAGGCGTCTGCACGGCATGCCTCTCGGATTCGTCATCGTGGGTGGCCCGGTAGACGACGAGATCCGTGTCCTCGCCAGCAAGCACGTACAGAGCATTGCTGGCGGCATCGCGGTAAAAAGCCACGGCCGTGATGGGCACCTGCGCCAGCTCCCTTTTGAGCTCCACGGCGCTACCGCCCTAAAGGTATGTTAGCGACTTGATTGACTCCCCCATGAGCATAAGACCGACGAGGTCATGGCTGCTGTTGGGCTAGATGTGGTCAATTGGTAGGATTCAGCGGTCGGACATACTGCCATTATGGAGGGGCACAACTGCGCAAACTGTGCTGTCGCGGGTAGGGCGGGCACACGTATACAGCATCAGCCGTCTCAGTACTCAGTTAAAACTCAATCTATAATGAGATTAGTTCCTTTTGCTCGCCCGCCATCAGGTCGCGGAGCTTTGTCGTGTGATGAGTTGTACAGAGCTCAAAATTTTGCTCCACAGCCAAATCCCGAATGGTGCAAGGTAAGCGGCTCCCAGTCGCCAACGCGCCTATACCCACGGAGATACCGCGTGCTCGACTGTGTAGATTTTACGGCGTTTCACTGGTAGTTTGTAATGATTTGCATATGAATCTGTGGTTCGTTATATTGTGATTGCGTTAATAATACTAGTACGGGCGGTACCCATTATCTATACGCATAGAGAGATATCTGTCCATAATCATGAGCACCGTCAAGAGACGTATGCTGTTTCCAAAAACGCCAAGGTCTAAACTACCATTTTCGCTCGAAAAACAAGATGAAGGAATAAGCACGCGAGGCGGCCAGTCTGCTTATGCGCGGTGGGAGTAGGGCTCGTAGGCGAGATCAGAACGGCCGTTGCCGGCAGGATAGCGGGCCGGCTGGCCATTGTAGTAGGCGCTGTTGTTGTTGTAGCCGGCGTGATGCGCAGGCTGCTGCTGGAAGCCTGTCATTTCGTGCTCGCTTCCCAGAGGGGCGTAGGCTCGCGAGGGCATGAGCTTCTCGCCATCGCCATAGCTATCGCGGTTGCGCACGCTACGAGCGCGGCCGTGTTCAGGCTTGCAGCAGCAAATGGTAAAGACCCAGAAGAGGTTGGCACCGAGAGCAAAGGCGGCAGCGATCCAGACGGCAGCCAGGAAGCTGGTTTGAATACCGCCCTTGACGCCGTATACCTTGGCAGTGGCCTCGACGGCGCCGACTACCGCAGCAGATGTCCCGGTAGCGAGACCAGCAGCAGCGAGGACGAGTATGGTAGTAATGCAGGCAATGAGCCAAGTAAGGCAAGAGATGACGCGCGAGCAGCTTGCGAGGATGCCGACAAGCAGCTCAACACCAAGAAGGACATTGGCAGCAATAAAGGCAATCTCGGTCACCTTCATGACAGTGCGGAAAGCCTTGATGGGCTCCTGGATGTCCTTGGGCAGGGGAATGCTGACACCAGCCTGGCTACCAAAGTTCTTGAGGTAGGTGTCGTTGAGGGTGCGGGAGGCCCAGTTGAACTCGGGGCTGGTGCAGTTGCGCTTCTTGTCCTTTGTGTAGCAGAAGCCCCAGAGGTCAACCTCGAAGACGTAGTCGAGGTTAAGCTCCTTGGCGGTGACGTTTTGGCCGCCCGTCGCCTTGTCGAGCAGGCCGTCAATGTCGATGCCGAGGTCTTTCCCGATGCTGCCAACGTCGACGCCGGCGCTCTTGGCAATACTCTCGAGGCCCTGTCTGTCGAGGGTCAGGTTGGTGGTGTCGAGCTTAAACATGAATGTGTTGTGGTGGGCGACGCCGGCGAGGGTAGCGTAGAGAAGGGCGGCGATGGACGCGATTGTTAACAAGAGTGGCAGAGCCACGCAAATGGCACGACCGACGGCCATGGTTGTAGTGGTATAAGGGGGTGTGCGTGTGTGGTTGCCTGAATGTTGCGTGTGTTGATCTCTGCTCCGGCGCAGTGTATGTAGTAGATCGTCCAAGAATCGAGAGTCGAGAGTCGCGATCGAGTTCGTAGGAGAGTAGAGAGAGACGTGAAACTCGAAATAGGCTAGACGATGCAAGATGGATATGCAAGATGAGACACGAGATGCAAATGATACACAAAACAATACGGTGGATGGGAGGGAAAGAAAAAAGAGTGGGAGGATGACGGCTCGTTTATATGATGCGCATGTGAGGCTGCGAAACGGAAGCAACAAGGGGACAGCCCGTCAGAGTCAGCCCAGGCGACAAGGTACACCCACTGTATTGACCAGTGCATGCCCAAACAAGGAACAGCGCGGTGCTTTCTTTAGCGGGGAATCGGGGCTGGCACTCGGCCAGGGGTGGTGGCGCAGCGGCTTCGTGGCAGGGCACCGCTACCTTAACACAGGCAATGCACTGCCAACAGCCTGCGGGATAGCGGCGCGGGATGATGATGTACGCTGTGCTACAATAAAAAATAAGCTCAGCCTCCACTCGCCAAAATCTCAACGTGAATCGATATGCGCAACGCAAGAGGCTGGCCGACGTTGTACCAGTTGAGCCGTAGCATGGCTCCCACTGACGTCTCCCACTGGGTCACAAACTCCAATCTACCTGTACCTATGTGTAACCTTTCATGCCTCTGTTTGGTAAGGGGTTAGTACTAATCCATGGGTAGGTGCCTAGTAGTGCTCACTGGAAATGTCAGAAAGTCTCGCGCCGCTCCAAGCGATCACCAAGAGCATGGCATGGCCCATCATTTGGCACTGGCGCGCAGATTCTTACCAAGCCAAGCACAAGCCCTGTTTATTATTAGCCCAACCATGACCCCAGGCATGACGGAGCCGCAGCCACGCCCCGAGAGCCATGACGTTGGTCAGGTCGCCAGCTGAGGCTGACACAGCAGCAAGCAGCGCAGTCGTGTATTCCACATGGGATTAATTCCATGCAATCTTCACACTTGCTCGGAATTTACTCTAGCCGCTCATCACTCTCGAAGCTCTAGATATTCCAAATAGTCCAAGTTTACAGTCGCTTGGCCACCTTCTGTTGTGTCAAGCATTCTCGGTAATACATTATGCTGGCAGGCTGGTACCCGCGCCAACCACCCAAACTTTCCGCGGCCCACATGACTACGTAGCACCCTCTGTAAATACTTGCTTGCCCAGACAGACAAGACGAACATCAAGTCGCCACGCAACCCTCCCGGAACTCTGCCCGCTCGTATAATCCAGCCACTTTTATTTAGCTTCTTCTGCAACATCCGATCTGCCAGTTGCCGCGTCAGCGATCAAGAAATGCCATCTGCGTCCCCATCTTCTTAACCACTCATCGAATGCAACCTTGATGCGCCTGCTCCTCCTCCATGGCCAAGCGGAACTTGCTGCTGTGCTTTGATGCCTTTGGCACGCTGTTCAGCCCCAAAGGCTCCGTGGCCCAGCAGTATGCCCACGTTGCGCGGCAGTACAGCATCGCCGACTTTTCCGATCACGAGCTGGAATCGCATCTAATGACCGCCATCCGCCAGGAGCGCACGCTCAACCCCAACTACGGCAAGGCAACGGGTCTTGGTGCCACGCAATGGTGGACAAATGTATCTGAAAGCCCTGCGCAGCCTCGTTCTTTCTGGCCCGAGTCTCAATTGTGCTAACCAGCATCGTTGTTCCAAAAAATCTACTAGATTATTCACAAAACTTTTACACCACTGATTTCTGACAATCAGCCGTTTCCACAAGACTTGGTACGCACGCTCATTCACCGCTTCGCGTCAAATGAAGGATATGAGGCTCAGCCCGACCTTGTCCCCGCACTGCGGGCATTGCGCCGCCCCAGGTCGCAGCACAGGTTCGGCAAGGTTGTCATTGGCATCGTGACCAATTCAGATAATCGAGTCCCCAGCATCTTGACCTCCTTCGGTTTGAATGTGAGTCCGTTGCGCTACGGATCAGAGGACGCGGCTAGTCCTCACCCGGGGGATGCCTACGACGTCGACTTCCACTGCATGTCGTACGACGTGGGTTACGAAAAGCCCAATGTGCAAATCTTCAACGCGGCAGATTCCATGCTGGCCAGGATCCTCACGGCGCGAGAGGGAAAGGCGCCGACGCCGGAGCAGGCGCAGAGCTGGTACAAGGTCTACGTTGGCGACGAGCACGCCAAAGACGTCGTTGGAGCCACCAATGCTGGCTGGCACCCCATTCTTCTCGACGCTGATTCGCAGGCCTCCCAGACGGCCAAGCTCGAGGACTGCATGGATCTGCCTCTGGCTGACGCGTTCCAACTTCATCCCGTCATAAGGGCGCCGTCGATTCGGGCGTTGGCATCGTGGCTCTCCCGGCCCGAATGGGCATCAAACCAAGAGCCCTGAGAGCAACTTTGCTGCTTCTTCTCGCAGTTGCTGGGTGAGGACGGCCGATAATGGTCTTTACGGCGAAGAAATCATTCGTCAGCTGGCATGGCGCATGCGGACAGCTGCTGTGTGCGCCCTCGCCTGTCTCGAACCGCAGCAGCTTTGTGCTATATATATCGCACGCAACTCACTGCCACGATGGCAATGAACCAGCTTCGTAGGATTGGCGTTGCATGTGGCGCATATCTGCGGAGCAGATGTAAACCAGCCAAGCTTTGTTGCATGACGGATAGTGGCTCTACCAAGAGTCTTGGCCTGCTGTGCAACATGCAGAGCATAGATGGGCTATCCAGGCTCCAGAAACTAATTCAGTGACGGTAGAGAAGTCGCGTGGCTACTTCAGCCTTGATAACATGTTCTCCAGTGTGCGTCATTGCGCAGAGCACCGGCTCGTGGATGCGGAATACGGCAGACTCAAGTAGTGCCCACCTGCCTCGCAACTAATTGGCATAAAGTAACCACGGTTAGCACAATGTTTCTGCAATTGTCAAGTGCCGAGTGTGACGATTGAAACCTCTAGAGACGATACGTGCATATTCCACCTGATCACATTGAAGTTTGACTATTTCTGAAGGACTTGACCGAGGTCTGTTTCACGTGTGGTCCGGGCATCTCGATCTTGAAGATCTGGTTCGTGCAGATGTCGGCCTTGAAACAACATGCCCAGGAGACAGGACGAATCTCGAATACATCTATTGGCAGATTGCCACATATTGTGTACTCAAAAGTAAGCAGATGACCGGAGTTGAGGCGCGAAATAGTACCAGCAAGACGCACGTCGCCAGGCACAGCTTTGCACCGCCACCTTTTCGGCGGAGCGTCCTAAATTTAGACGCCACGCCACCAGGTAAATACAATCTGCAGTTCTAAAAGACCATTCATCGCGGCGGCATTTGAGGAATTCGGTATTTGCGTGGTACGAGTCGGGGCCAATCAGTAGCGGCGACTTGGCCAGCAGATGAAGCTTGCAAGTCACTGGTAGTCAGCTAGTGGTATGGCATTGGCTTGCTATAAGTGTTAGCGCAAATGCAATGATAAGTGCACGATCGCAAAAGTCGCAGCCGCACGTATTGTAGATTCACGCAAGACTGCTTTGTCTGTATCGGCTTTCAGGCGGACTTAGTCGGCCTTGGTAGTGCCTGTGACGAAATTCGATCCTTAACCACTAGGTTTGTCAGAGATACTAGAGAACCTACAACACAATTAAAGTGTGCCGCAGCCGGATGGGAAACTCGGGAAAGCGGCAAGTCGGCCCCCATGCAGCCCAGGACGCGTCCAAATTGTTCTGATAGGCAGCAGACAGCACACTTTTTCACAAATAGTTGCGCGGCTCATAAAATAACCAGATATGTGCCCGTACCAGCAGCTGTCAGCTCTGACCACTGCGAGGCAGCCCGACGGTGTCCCCTGCGCAACGGCCGCTACATTTGGGCGCCGATAAGATTGTGGTTGGCTGCCCAAAATCAACAGCCCTGTCGCGCGTTCAAGAGTCAATCCCCCGATCGCAAGCGGTCAGCGAATCTGCAGGGCTTGTCAGCGCCCGCAGCGATTTGCTCGACAGGGCTACCCAGTGAGATGCTACAACGTGTCGTGCTTTGGAGAAGTGCAACTCGAAATCAGTCCCGTGAGACCAAGAACGTAGGCTCCGAAGCGGCCTGCACGTCCGCCTCCGTTGACGGCGACGGACGGCGATGGCGGAGGGGAGAGGTGGCGCCGATTTCCTAGCACCGGTTGGCAGGCGGGCGCAAGCCGGGCAGGGAAGAGAGAGGCTGGAGCACAGACGACAGAGCGTAAACAGGGGGCGTGTCCCCTGTTCCCAGCGAGCGACAGGCTGTCGGTCAAGCGACGAGGATGGCGACAGACTACAGTCTATGTTAGCACAGAGCCGGAAAAGAAAAGCAAGCAGAGACAGAGGCGTTGTTGCCGCAGAGAGGCGCTGCACAGAGCTGGCCGCACCAGGGTCGTTCAGTGGTGGCAGCCGTGGGCGGACGTGGGGCACATCCCTACCTTAGTGTGGCACGCCCGCTGCAAAGAGCGCCGTGTGCGGACAGCTGGAGCGTGTTGGAGGGCGGTAGCGGGATATTAGCGGCCGAATGACCTGCGTGGACTTTGATGGCGTGTGTTCCAGACCCGCAGGTCATGATAGATATGGAATGTCGGGAGATGTAGGAGGTACGTTTGGCAAGCTGGCAGGCTGGCAAGGCGGAAGCAGAGGGAATGAAACATGAGGCGTGAGAGAAAGCTGGCAGCCGTCCTTGAGGGCCATGTTAGTGGCTGAAGTGGCAGGCAACAGCGCAAACGTGCCAACGTGCCTGAAAGTTCCCCGGCGCAACACCCGTCTTCCAGCTCCGTATGCGCTATGCCCGCTGTATTCGCACCGCCCGGAGCCGCTTAGATGCTAACTTTGGGTGGTGCCTACCAGGTACCTGCCTTCTGGCCATCTGTAGGGCTGGCCACTGTGGCCTTGCCGTTTGTCCTTGGCTGTGCCGGAATTGGTCGCCTCAACACCAGAAAATGCAAGCTGCCGCATTCTCACCCGCCTCAAAACGTACTGGTAAACACATTCTCCCCTGCGTCCGACCGCCCGTCGCAACCGTCATCTCTGCAGCATAGACAAGGGACTCCAGGTCTAGCCTCGACGTATTCCTTGGCCTGCGCCGGCTTGTACCCCCGCCGCCACCTCAGCCTACTGCTGGGCTCTGCAGTGCTACGGCGCTCAACCTTTTTCCGCTGGCGACACCCAACAACGACGGGACTTGATAAACTGCCTACACCTCCAAGCTGCCGCCGCACGCTAATGAGCAAGAACCTGCTGCAGTTGGTGGTCTGGTTGATTGTCCGCCTGCGCTCTCTCGCTCGCTAGTTCCGACGAACAGAGGCACCACACTGCGCTGGAAACCTTAATCGCTGTCGCCGCTTTTCGCCCCCTCCTCCACTTCATATCGCGCCAAAAGCTCCCAGAGTCATAAACTTTTGTCACACATCTCACGCATCTCACGTTACTTGGTCCTCCTCCATTGCCATCTTCTATAGTCCTTCTTCTACCATCTCCTAGCCATCTTACGCGGTTGGTAAGTTCTGCCTCTTTCCCTTACCCTCACGCTGGCGGCACTACTGGGTTGTCGAATTCTCTTTGCGCTGCGCTTTCGCCGAACCCGCTCCGGATATGTCGTCTTCTGGCTCCTACCATTGACATCTTGGTCTTTGGTACGGCCTTGCTGCTTCGCCTCCGCCTGTTGGTGCTTGTGGCTATTTCCGCCTCGGTCCCGAAAAGCACCTTCGAGACATTGGCCCATGCTCTTTGAGACTGTATGACGCCTTGGCAAACCGTTTCTGCCCGCTGTCGTGTCGCCGCCTCTGCAGGTACATTGACGCGGCCACCTGTCGTTGCATTGCCTCGCTAGCTCTGTCTTGCTTTGCCTAGCTCTGCCCATCATCAATCTCCTCCCGCGAGCCGCAATCTGTTGCTGCGGCTGCTGTCGCCGTCGCAGTCCCTGCACAGCGACGCGCGTGTTTTTGTTCGGCTCTGCCCCTCATTGCACCTCTCCATAATCTTGCATATGTATCTATTGTCTCTGCTGACATGAACCTCTCGCTCTAGAATCGTTTCCGCCATTCCCGGACCCTGTCGATTTCTGCCCGCCTCGGCACCGAACCTTCTACCCTGCCCTGCAGCCTCCGTAACAATCCCACGGGCCTCCGACGTCATCATTGCTACCGTTTCGCTACGGAAAATTGCTTTTTTGTGGCCTGTCGCAACATCCCACTCTGCGGCCGGATCCCCGTTACCTGCCCGCGACTCAGATTTCACCATTTAGCATTTCTTCTTGCGTCGATCACTGCTTCTGCATCATCGCTCTTGCGCGACAACAAAACTCCGCCGACCACGACCAAACTCTACAGGCCTGGCATTTCTCCTCGACAGCCCGACTTCCCTGGCACTCATTTCTGTCACACGCTGACCGTCAAACGACGCTTGAGACAGCCACAGCGAACTCTGTCGTCACACGACCATCGTCGCGGCCATGGGCAACCAAAGCTCCAAGCCCGATGGCGGGTCGCCCAAGTCTGGCTCCGCTGACGGAAACCTTCAGTCTTATCCTTCCATCAGTAGAAGTGATACCAAAGAATCCTCTCGTTCATTTCGCTCGCTTAGGTCAAAGATTCCTGGAAGCTCCAAAACCGACAGCCCGAGAAACTCTACACTGCTCAGCAATGGTGACTCCGACAAGGGCCCGGATGCTGCCTCGGTCCGATCTGGCAAAAGCGGTCACTCAAGATCTCGCAGCAGCCGCGGCGAGAACACCCTCAAGCACAGCTCTACCGACATGTCAATTGCCGACTCTATGCTCTCCAACGAGCAGCCGCCGCCCTCGCCCGTCCAGTCCAGCGCTAAGAGTGCTGGCAGTCTTCACGACGTGAGCGCCGCCCAGGCCAGTGGTGAGGTCGACCACGTTTCCGACCAGCCCCCCTCAGCAGCCGCAGCCAGCGCCAACACTCACCTGCAGTCTCCTGGCCAATCAATCCTTGTCCGTCGCGACAGTAGCAGCACACAGGTGGTTCACAAGACACCATCGACCGAATCCGCCAAGGCTGACAGCAACTCCAACGTTGCCATGTCTGAAATCAAGGACATGGATCTCGATGATTACATTAAGCGTCTTTTGGATGCTGGCTACGCCGGCAAAGTTACGAAGAGCGTGTGTCTAAAGAATGCTGAAATTGTCGCCATTTGTCAGCGCGCGCGTGAAGTACTACTCTCGCAGCCCGCTCTACTCGAGCTGGATGCGCCTGTCAAGGTTGTTGGTGACGTGCATGGACAATATACTGATCTTATCCGAATGTTCGAAATGTGCGGCTTCCCTCCCATGGCCAATTATCTCTTCCTCGGCGATTATGTCGATCGCGGGAAGCAGTCTTTGGAGACCATTCTTCTGCTGTTGTGCTATAAGCTCAAGTTCCCCGAGAACTTTTTCCTGCTTCGTGGAAACCACGAGTGTGCCAATGTTACACGAGTGTATGGATTCTACGACGAGTGCAAGCGAAGGTGCAATGTCAAAATCTGGAAGACATTTATTGACTGCTTCAATACCCTGCCCATTGCTGCCATCGTTGCGGGCAAGATATTCTGCGTTCACGGCGGTCTCTCGCCAGCGTTGAGCCACATGGATGATATTCGAAACATTGCCCGCCCCACTGATGTTCCCGACTATGGCCTGCTCAATGATTTGCTTTGGTCTGATCCTGCAGACATGGAACAGGATTGGGAGGCGAATGAGAGAGGGGTTAGTTATTGTTTTGGCAAGAGAGTCATAACAGACTTCCTTGCCGTGCACGACTTTGATCTTATTTGTCGTGCGCACATGGTTGTGGAAGACGGCTACGAATTCTTCAACGATCGTGTACTTGTTACTGTGTTCAGTGCGCCAAACGTAAGTTGCCCGCTTTGTATTGTGAGAGCTGCACTAACATTGCGCAGTACTGCGGCGAATTTGACAACTGGGGGGCCGTCATGTCGGTTAACGCGGAGCTTTTGTGCAGCTTTGAGTTGCTCAAGCCTCTCGACTCCAGTGCTCTCAAGAGCCATATCAAGAAAGGCCGTAACAAGAGACAACATATGCTCAACAGTCCTGTAAGCTCTACATGTTTTGACTCGACGAATTCAGTGCTAACCAAGCCAGCCCGCGAGTGTCTACCCACAGAGCGTATAATGAATCCTGATCGTTCAGTTGCAAGTTGATTCACGCACTCACATATATCATCGCCACTCATATGATAGTAATCATACCAGCGTGATGATGGCCTTGACTTTGGCTGGGCTCACCTGCTCTCTCGTCGGGGTTGACATCCTCGAAGCTAGCGACAGGCGACCCGAGTAGAGTCGATGATCTAGTTGGAGGATCCGTGCAACAGAGCCGCACGAGTACATTATTATGACTTTCGTGGACATTTATCTACATTTGGCCCCTGGCTGTGTATGACTGGCGTTTGATGGCGATCGACGCGGGTTGTCGATTGGCTAGGCGTTTTGCTTTTTTTGTTTTCTTGTAGTGCCACAATGGTTGGAGAGATTTGATGTTTAGTGGTTGACCTTTCAGTGTTGTGCTATTAGCGCCCGCCTTTGCTGCATTGGACGCGGCCGTGTTGAGAAGCTGTATTGCGGGGGCGTTGGAATAAACGATACTGCACATTGGCATACGAATGTGACGGAGGTGCCGTAAGTCCCGGCGCAGTTGGGTCATTTAGCATTACCTTCTTGAATTTCCTTAATATGAGAATCTTTACGAAATGAATGAGAGACTGTAGGAGATTTGTAGCCATCTGTTTGTGACTGTTGGCAGTTGAATAACGACTGCAGCTGAGGCGTCATTGTTCATTGCTTAGTCACCGCCAACAACCTGGAAGAAATTTGGTCTGAAAGGAGCTCTGGAAATTTGGAGGCCAGCAGTCGACACAGGCACGCGCCCACACAACCACACAATGAGCACACCGACCTTTCGCTCGCTGGTCTGCTCCCGAGCCAGGCCAGAGCTTCTCAAGACGGGCCAGGCGCTCAGAAATTACTTTCGCGACTTTTCCACGACACAATCGCTCGCCGACGACGACGCCACCACTCCCATCCGCAGCAACAATGACAGCAACGGCCGCGGACGAGGAAACGCCCGTCAGCGCGGCCGCGCCGCGGCGTCGGCCATAAACACCATGGTCAAGAACAACAACCGCGGGTCATCCCCCAACGGGCCTCGACCCCCTGGCGGTGCTGCTCCTGCCGGTGCCGGCGGCGCTGGAGCTCCAAAGGTGCTCGACGTCCGCAGCCTGCCCAGGGGCCTGGGTCGTGGTCGAGGCGGCTTCCGCGGGCGTGGCGGCTCGGAGGGCCGCGGTGGCTTCCAAAGTCGCGGTGGCTTTCAGGGCCGCGGCGGCTCTGCTGCTTCCGACGGCGGCTCCAACCGGTTCACGCAGGGAGGCGCTGGACGCGGCAACGGACGCGGCGGACGCGGCGGACGCGGCGGACGTGGGCGCGGCGGTTTCACTGCCCGCGGCGGCGGCCGCGGCCGAGGAGGCCGCGATGAAGACGGCGGCGGTGCGCGCAGGCGCGAAGCCACAGTCGACCCGTATGCAAAGATGGACGAGGCCGAGATGGCGTTTGACGTGGCGATGCGATTCCGCCAGCCTGACGAGTACAACCCGGTGCTGGATGTCGAGGGCATCCTCAAGCACGCGCCCGCCGTGCCCACCAGCGCGCCCGGCCGCCGCGCTGCGGTCATGGCGAGCCTGCAGGCCATGGGCGGCGGCACCGGCGACCTGTCCGCGTCCGTCGAGGGCCGCATGCAACAGGATGGGTTTGTCTTTTTCGCGACGCCCGAGTCGAGAGGCTGGGCCGAGGAGCAGGTTCAAGCCAAGAAGCACGGTGGTGGTGGTGGTGAGGCCAAGGTGGAGGAGGCGGTGGTGCCCGTCTTCTCGCCCGCCAGCGAGGCCGTGCAAAAGACTGTCCTCGGAAAAGCCGTGGCGGGCCATCACGAGACGCCCCGGTTCGCGGCGGATGTGCACGGCATCGTGCGCTCGCAGCACCTGCGCGCTGGCACGTACGGCCCCGGCGCCATAGCCATGTTTGAGAAGAAGCTGCAGAGCCTCGTGGGAGCCCCGAAACCTGCTCCCACTACGGCAGCGGCAGCGAAGCCGGCAACAGGGGCTGCGAAACCGGCCAAGGAGACAAAAAAGGTCAAGGAAGAAAAGGCGTGAATGCTTGTAGCTTGAGCTACGCCACCTGTATAACATGCACCGGATGAGGGGTGGGTGGAAGTCATGTTTGCAGTAGAGAACGTCATTGAGAGCGAAATGTTTTGATGGGAGGAGAAGAAATGGTGTATCATTGCAGCTTGGGCTGAAGCTGTCTTGTTTTTATAACGCTATCATCAATGTACATGTACTATAGTATACACAATATTCAAGATGCAAAAGTATCATCTGTTCACCCTTTTACATTCTGCCTGTCAAGATGGGCCGCGTTGGCTTTAGTGTCTGCTGACCTGCTTGACGCTCTGCGCCTCGAGATTGTCAATCTCCTTCATCTTTTTATCCTGCAGCTTCTGCACCTCCTTTTCCACCTTTTTCAGGGCATCCGGCAGCAGCACGCCATTCTTGCGCACCTCCTTGAGCGCCTTGTCGTGCCGGGTGCGGGCCTGGCGCACGCGCTCGCGCCAGCCATGGGTGGCCTCCTTGATGCGCCGGACCAGCTCCTCGGGGCGCTCCATCTCGACGCGCAGCAGCAGCTCGAGCTCGTTGTCGTCGGCGCGCTGCGGCTGCTGGTTGAAGTCGGGGCTGGCCTGCACGGCCGACATGATGGGCTTGATGTAGGTCTTTTCGTTGACGAGCAGCGAGACGGTGCGGCCGGAGCGCGGGACGACCTGCGCGAGCTCGCGCAGCGGGAACGAGGTAGTGGTGGCCGCGTCCTCGCCGCCGTCGGGCTTGACGAGCACGGCGAGGGCGCCGAGTTGGTTCGGGTTGAAGCGCCCGCCGTGGAGCACGTTTTGGACCTGGGTCTGAAAGTGCGCGTCGACTTCGGCAAATGCTGCTTCGACGGGGTCCAGATCGAGGGGATCGAAGCCGTCGCCGCTTGTGGAGGTGCTGCTTTTGCCTTTGGCTGCGGTGGCGGGCGTCGGGGAGGAGGCTTTCGAGGGTGTGTCGGGTTTGCGTTTCTTGTAGTGGGCTAGTGATGTGCAGAACGGCTGGGGAAGACGCGTGGATGCTACCACGGCCGCGGGTCGGGAGAAAGCAATCGTAGCTCTGCAGAATTCAGCTTGTTAGAAACGCTTCTTTTTGCGTCGAGCGGCGTTTTGTCGACGACATCCAAGTTTTGGTAAGGAGGGAAGCAAGCTATACCGTTCAATGTGACCAGCCACTCGCAAGCTGTGCGCGGCCCGGCTGGCAACGCGAGAGAAAGACATGGCTACTGAAAGGATTGGGGGGAGAAAATCAAGAGTTTGAAGCGCTGGGGAGAAGTTGAGGCGCGGGGAAGCGAATCGAGGACTGTGCGACAAACATGCAACAAGAAGAAACAAAAGTTGTAGTCGAAGCTACGGCAAGACCAGAAGTTTTGTGGAGCACTGGCACAGCTTGGACATGCATCTACACGACGGCACACCACCTACGTGATGCTCCTATTTCCGAGTATGAGATATCTGCAAATAAAAAGTACACGACTTTAACCGCGCAACTTCCCCATCAAGCGAGCCGTAAGCTGCACTGTTTCGCGAGATGATGGTTATCAACGTCTTTAGTAGCATTGCCTCCATGTAAGAATCTGAGATGGCTGCAGCACAAGCAGTACAACTAGTGACAAATGTAATTTCAGCAGCGTAGGTAAGGATAAGACAATGGTACGTTCTCCAAGGGAAAGGATTCCCGAAGAGTAAAGGTGAACGGCAAAAAAGAATGACAGAAGCCAAAAATGATCGTGGCAGGGTTCGAACCTGCGACCTTTTCGGATGAAGGTGATAACTGTAAACGAAACGCGATAACCACTACGCTACACGACCTTGCCACGGATTTTCGTAATTCACATTAGAAAGGGATTGCAATACTAAGATGTTTCCCAACCCTCAACTGAGCCGAATTGGGTTGCTTCAGCAGTTTCCACTGGTGCTTTCTTGTAAATATGATGATCCTGATGAAGGCTAAATATCTCGCGAATTAGCCTTCGCTCCACAGTTGCTGATATCTAGTTGAGTAGATGGACGATGGTTGGTATACCTCGCAGATGCTCACTGAGCTGCTTCAGTAGCAGAACTTTGGTCTGCACTCGCCAGAATACTGGCCGGAGTCGTGTGAGGGTTGCACAGTCTTTATTTCGTATTATTGAGTTTGCTGCGAATAGGTTGAAGAATAGTTGTAAAAGATAGACCGCTTTGCAGAAAGAGGCATTCCCAACCACACGTGGGCCGTCAACTCACTGTGTGAACGAGCAATTGTCCCTTCTTTGCTGCCTCCCTCGACTGTCTACATTCAACATTTCCCTCTCTCTATCTTCATCAAATATTAGGTATTTCTCTAGTATCGCCTTGCTCGATCAATTGTCACCCAATTCCAAATGTTGAGTGTTTATGAGTGTATGTCTTCGGAGTAAAAACAGCAGCACTACCCCGACATCTCCACACTCGCTACAATGCCGCACTCCGCGGGCCTCCAGCAGTTTCCCCACAGCGCCCTCTGCAGCGGAGATGCGCCCTGTAGCTACAGCATCGCACGCCGCTGGGGAGCATGGGATACCCGCGGCCGGCATTCCCTCCGATCTGCGGTGCGAGGGCAGCTGCAGCTACCGTCCCGCCGCGTCCCGGCCAAGCTCTTCCTTTCTTCATCTGCATACCCCAACCTTCGTACCTGAGAAGTGAGAGCAGACAGTCTTGTGTGGTGATATCCGTTACTTCCAAAACAGCGGGCAGTTGATTGTAGGTCCAGCTCAACCAGGGTGCTTCGCAACTGACGGCCGTCATTTGCGTCATGGCGACATCACCAACAGCATAGCTAACACTTGCAGCAGCTACTCGCGACAACGCTCGGCGTTACCACCTATCACAATCAGACTTGTTGAAATGGCCCTTTTGCAACGCATTGCAGCCCAATCAACCCTTCGCTTTGTTCCAGCTGTGTCTATGAGCCTGGCCAGAAACGCTTCCACCATGGCACCCAAGGTGCGCTTTGCAGACGCCCAAGCTTCTCGTCTCGCGCAGCAACCCGGCTAATGCACACCGCATGTACATAGCTTAATGATCCTTCGCTCCTGAAGCAAAACGTAAACTACATCAACGGTCAATTCGTGCCGTCCATCTCTGGCAAGACTTTCAAGGTTACCGGTAGGTTCTACACAGCCCGCCCACTGCTCTCTTCTGCCGGTAAGCCCCGGCACGGCGCTGACCTTGCGTTCAAGATCCCTCGACCGGCGAGCTTGTCGGCACCAGCGCAGAGGCCGATGTCGACGACACCAGGAGCGCCATCGAGGCGGCTGCCGAGGCTTTTAAGACGTTCCGCACCCAGACCGGCCGCGAGCGCGCTAAGCTGCTGCGTAAGTGGTTTGACCTCATGAATGAAAACGCCGACGATATTGCCAAGCTCATCACCTGGGAGAACGGCAAGCCCATTGCTGACGCCAAGGGCGAGACGACCTACGCCGCCAACTTTTTCGAGTGGTTCAGCGAGGAGGCGCCCCGAACTTACGGCGATACTATCCCCAGCTCTCTTGCTGCCAACCGCGTGTGGACAGTCAAAGAGCCCGTCGGTGTTTGCGGTCTCATCACTCCGTAAGCTGGCTCCCATAAGAACAGATACTAGCTGTTATACTGACTGCCAGAATAGCTGGAACTTCCCCGCCGCCATGATTACGAGAAAGATTGGTCCAGCTCTGGCTGCCGGCTGCACTGTCGTCTGCAAGGCGCCCGGCGAGACTCCCTTCACAGCTCTGGCCCTGGCTGAGCTGGCACACCGTGCCGGCATTCCCAAGGGTGTCGTCAACATTATCGCTTCTCTCGAGAACACCCCCGCCGTTGGCAAAGAGCTGACCACCTCGCCCATTGTCAAGAAGGTCTCCTTTACTGGCTCCACCGGCGTCGGCAAGCTCCTCATGAGTCAATCCTCGAGCACCCTGAAGAAGCTCTCTCTCGAGCTCGGCGGCAACGCGCCTTTTATTGTCTTTGACGACGCCGAGCTTGATGCCGCCGTCGCCGGCGCCATCGCCTCCAAGTTCCGCTCGTCTGGCCAGACGTGCGTGTGCGCCAATCGCATCTACGTGCAGCGCGGGATCTACGACCAGTTTGTGAACAAGTTTGTCGAAAAGGTCAAGGCCTTCAAGGTCGGCAACGGCTTCGAGGAGGGCGTCACCCACGGTCCGCTGATCCACGACCGCGCCATCGACAAGGTGCAGAAGCACGTCGACGACGCCGTCTCCAAGGGCGCCAAGCTCCTGGTCGGCGGCCAAGCGCTGCCCGACCTCGGCAGCAACTTTTTCCAGCCCACCGTCCTCCGCGACATGACGGTCGACATGGCCATCGCCACCGAGGAGACATTTGGTCCCCTGGCGGGCTTGTTCCCGTTCGAGACGGAGGCCGAGGTCGTCGCCATGGCTAACAAGTCTGATGTCGGCCTCGCTGGCTACTTCTTCTCGCGCGATCTGGAGCGTGTGTACCGCGTTGCGGAGAGCCTCGAGGTAGGTATGGTAGGCGTCAACACAGGCATCATCTCAGACGTCGCCTCGCCGTTTGGTGGTGTCAAGGAGAGTGGTTTCGGTCGCGAGGGATCCAAGTACGGCATCGCCGAGTACCAGACCACCAAGATGATTACGTTTGGCGGCATGAACAAGCCCCTGCAGAGCTGAGAGACGTATACGAGTATAAAAATTAAAAGCTTAGGTCATCATCTAAAGTAATCTTTCAAATGCCACCTGCTCAAAAGCGACATGAATTGTTTCGGGTATTTTAACTAATATTGTCATTTTTCCAATTTTGTCACATGTTCAAACAGTAAAGTTCTCCACTAAATTATCGGTATTCGCGTACTTCCTGACGCAGGGGAAGCTTCCTGTTAAGGGTATGGAAAGCCTGCGTGCGAGGAGTAAAGGGCGTGGATGTAAAGGCCTGCATCTCGGTGTCCTTGATGTTGGGGGTGCTGTGAATAGATTCGACGTCTGATTCGTCCTCGAAGTGGTTGCCCTTTCTCGGCCACATGGCGTAAATGGCAAATCCGAGGTTGAGTATATACAAGACACTAAAAAGCAATCTATAGTCAGTACCGACGGTATTTTCACTGGGAGTTGCGCCATCTCGCGAGTCACGACGTACTGCATGTAAAAGGTGGCCCCGAGAGAGCCCTGGGCAATCTGGCACGACTTGTACGCGCCGTAGCGCTTGGCGAGCCCGCAGCCCTGACGAAAGTACCACGCGGCGGGCGAGGGATAGCGAGGGTCGGCGTAGTCGGGGCCAATCTGACCGTATACGCTGATCGTGTAGAGGGCGAGGAGCGCCATGTTGACAAAGACGGCAATGATGGGGAACCACAGCTTCATGATGAAGGCAATGAGCTTGGCCAGGAGGAAGAAGAGCGAGATGACGGAGATGGCGACGTTGAAGTTGGTCAGGCTATGTGACGAGAGCGTTAGCAAGACTGTGAGAATTGCGCTGCCCAGGCTCGGCAGGATGCAAGTAAGCAAGAAGACAACATACGTGGCGGACCAGATGAGAGGAACCTTGGGCAGCGGCTTAAAGTTGGCATAGGCGTAGAGAATCATGTTGGGGTTGGAGTTGAGGCCGTGGTCAAAGCCAATCTGCCACATCTTGGTGCGGTAGAGATCGGGCTGCGCAATGCCGTAGATGACGAGCACGGCAATGAGGCCGGCGAGCTCGAGCGGCATCAGCCAGATGGTGGCCTTGCGCGAGACCTTGGGCCATTTGCGGTGGACGACGCGGTAGGACCGGCCTTTGGCGGAAAAGAGACTCATGTCCAAGGCGGCAGTGTCGCTGCCTGCGACGATGCTGGATTTCTTTCACAAATTCGGTTCGGAAAGCGGGACAGCGGCTTTTGGCGTCGAAATGTCACTGCCAGAATCAACTGCGTGACCTTGCTGGCGACGGTGAACCGGAGAGGTGCGGGGTCGAATATTCTACGGCTTCAGCGTGAAGAGCCCGAAAATGCAGTACGATGAGAGAACAGGCCAGCTGCTTTCACTATGTTCCGAAGCGCACCTTCGCAAGTGAGTTGAAGACGTCGAGAGACCCCAAGAGTCGCGAAGCGGGAGAGAAAGAGAGGGGGCCGCAGGCCAGGTTTAAAGCAGGGCCCAGTGGCCTAGGCGCCAGGCGGCCGTTGGATGAGGGTGAGGCCAGGCATGGGAGAGGGGTTCTGCTGGAGGGGGAGCCAGTGGTGAGGCTCCTGTAAGCGCCCGGATCGAAACTGGGGTGGACGATTGGACGGGTGCTGTGACGGCCCGGGCCAATGAGCGGCGAGGGAACGGCGCAGACTGTGCGGTAGCCGTTAGGAGGAGGAGGTTGGAGCGATTTGGACGGTGATGGAACTCATATGGTCATACGAAGGGTCAAGCCATGAACGAAGCTATGTACAGCCCTTTTTTCTTTTTTCTGCTTGTACCTGCTCGTTCTTTTATTTTCACGCAAGTAGGCGTGGTCAAGTGCATAGCGACAGCTGGTGCGTTGTGATATGACGAGCTACCCACTGCCATAAATAGGTGGGTCCCAGGGTTCAAACGATGCAGATGCGAAGCGACGCAGTCAGCAATGTCGTCCAACTTGATAGGTTTCGTTGCAATCCATTGCAAGGTTGGGGTTTCCAGCTTGTGTTGATATATGTGTTGGTTTGTTTTGCTCGGTATATAAGTCTTTTGGTCAGCACACAACAGTCTTGTATAGCGATGTTGTGGATCGCCAAACTTTGTGAGCCGTTCTGCGGGAACAATGGCGTTCTCATCAAATGTCCATGAGGACAAGCAACGTGAACACAGAACCGCCCACTACCGACGACTAAGCACAGGCAGCAATCCAAACAAAGCCAGCACCGCACTCGGGATTCTGGAGGCATCATAGATACAAACACAAGCTTATGACGCTACCGGTTCGCTCACGACTCGGCGGCCTTTGCTACCCTACAGCCATTTACCGCAGGATTTAGTAGTGGAGCGTCACTGGCGCGCAACAAACGTGTCCGAGGCTGCCGTGCTCAATACCGGTAGCTCGCCGCTAGGTACCGAGTATGGTGAGTAGAACAGAGTGATGCACTAGGTACTTGTCAATGTCAGGCAGGCTAGAACGTTCTCGCGGCCTTCTGTGCCAATAGTCCCAAGATGGTCGGACCAAAACAGAGTTGGTCCTATGGCCCTACAGCCAAGCTGCGCGAGTCACCAACTGCACATCAGATCAAGGCCCGCCAGTCTAGCGGAGAGTTCACAATGTCGATTGCAGCTAGGCCACGAGACTATCAAGAGCACGGCACTATCGCCAGAGCAGTGAGCGATCACTGGGCGACACGTCGCAATGTCTCGCTCAGGCAAATTTTGCGTGTGCCTCTGCTGGCGGTCTGGACTGGTCCACGGTGGAGAGGGGCCATCCATTCGCCTCGACACGGTGGCGCAACGGCTGAAGGACAAGCCCTCCGACCCCCTGCTATGTAGCTGCGGGTGGCGGCACATTTTGGGGACGAAATTATGCGTCGGTAGACAGGGGATGTGAGATGGATGGTGTTTGGGGTCTGGCGGTGATTGCTCCTCGTGCAAGGGTAAGCCTGCAATGGTAGCGTCGTCGCAGAAGGTACGAGTTCGAGTTCGAGAAAGCCAAGAGCAGAGAAAGAATTGCGTGTCGAGATGGATGACTGTCGCAGAGTTTAAAGTTTTAGCCGGCACTGCAGGTGCAGAAGAACAAAGTTGAGATTGATATCCGTACCCGCTGCGCACCGCCGCCAATGGCGCGCGCCCTCCACCAGCGGCAAGTGCTGCTAACAGGTAACTAACTAGACGTAGCCGTGCCGTCCTGAGTAATAACCCGTCCACCTCGCTGTGCATCCTGGGCCTTGTCACATTTCGCGTGCATTTCCGGACTAGGGATGCAGAGGGATCCGCAGATGGCAGCAGTTCATGGCGGACGCAAAGCCTCGACGAGTGGCGTGGCCGTGGTGGTTGAAACAATTTTCTTTTGTCGTGTGCTGAAAGGCAAACAGAGGCACTGGTGTCGCAAACAGAGTGCGAGTGCCGAGTTTCTACCAGCTGGTGACTTTCTCTCATGGCCTTACATGATTTGAGATACCTGAGGCAACAAGATAGACCAGCAGCTGGCAACCACCGTATACAGTAGAAAGCAAACGTGAGGCATCTCGACAGATTCAACGAGACCATCAGGCTCTCGGGCGAGACATAGGCCGACCACCTCGTACTTGGCGCCGCCGTGCTGCTGAGGCCAAGCTCTCACGCCAAGCTTGACCATGGACTCGTTTGACCCGTGGGCCGTCAGGCTACCAGTACCAATAGTCTCTCCGGCCATTCAGAGCTCCGGCCTGCAACAGGCTCGTTGCCTGCATGGACACAGCATTAGCTGCATCGCCGTTGTCGTCCCCGTCCGCCTCCTTCCGAAACGGCTGACTTGCAGATCCTCGCCCAGCCGCTAGGCTTGTATCTACCTGGCCATGCTGTTACCAGTACACATACTGGAAGAACAGCCGTGACTCTGACGGCTGCACTGCATCCTTGAACCTTTGACGGCTTGACACAAACTGTACTCTGTACGTAGTACGACAGCTCCCTCCTCAATCACCTGCGCATCGACGTACGGGCGACCAATTCCGCTCGGGGTCTCGAACGTCTCTCTGCCGCTAGCCCGCCGTCCCGGCCATCCTTTGTACTACCGCGCCCAACACGCCAGCATTTATTATACACGATCTGTCTTGGTGAACGGAGCGCTTCCCGTCCGATATATATTCCTGCTCATTCTTCTGGTACTTTGCGCCAGCTCTCGCCTCATCATCGACCTCGCCGCCCACCCTGGACATCTGCATACCCACCTCGCTGACATCCTCCGCGCCCATCGCGATCTTCCACCATTGTCCCCTACCGTAGGTTGAACCAGAAGGTCGAGACCGAGGCCCAGGCCCAGACCCAGGGACCCCCAAGCCACACGCACCGCAGTAAAACAATACTACACGCATTATTATTAGCAAGCCGAGTGCTCTGTCGCTTTCGCTGGCTTTCGCTGGTTTGGCCATTTTCTCCGACTTTTTTTTGGGGCACCAGCAACACTCCCCACTGCGACCACACGACCACGAGGCATCCGTAACAGTCTTTCTCTGCCGATTGCAGTCTTTGTTCTCTCAAGACGAGGCCGGCTTCTACAAACCTCTCAAAACCCCTGATGCATAGAGCTCTGGACCTGCATTCCCTTCTCACCGACGATTCGATTTCATGCCCCGCCACCGACAGGGTTTCAAACCCTCCCCAGCTACCAACGCCCAACGGCGCCGACACACCAGTGATAGCTTCACCTGGCCTTGCCGCTCCCGTCACCTCTGAATGGCTCGCTGCATCCACCACAACACATACTGCCAAAAGTAACAGCACCTCGACTCTCCCTCCCAGCAGCCTTTTCCCGAGGCGCTCTTCTTCACCTCCTGCTGGATCATGCGTTGCTGCTACTGATTTACTTCCCGGCCGACCAGCGCCAGCGCCATCCGTGCCATCTGCCTGCTCAAATACCACCTTGCTCAGTGTGGTTGCCGACGCTTCACTCTTGCAAAACCGGCGCCTGACCTGGCCTGACGCCGCAGCCTCGGTTCAGCCATTGTATCCTCTCGGAAAGCGACCTTCTAGGGTTGCTCAGCTTGATTCTATCATGGCATCTGTTCCACCCAAGAAGGCCCGGACAAGTTCTTCACCTCCTAGACGATTCGATTCACCTCACGCAACCACTGCCCCTCTAACAAGAGCCTCAATCCGAGCCATGCGCGAATCTGTTTTCTCCCCTCTCTTCTTCTCCAACTCGCCTGCTCGCCATACAAGCCGTCCATCAGTGGACTCAACGTCAGATCTCGCGGCGGGCATGCTCTCGCCCATCGGTGAAGATTCTCGTGAGACTGTTACGACGCTCAAGCTTCCTAGAGCCAATATCAGCCCCGTCAGTTCTGCACTCTCTGGTAGCACCCCTGGCAGCATGGCTTCCTCTATAGACATCTCGGGTTCCTCGACGAGCCCTGACAGCATTGCAATTCCCAGCAACTTACAAATGATTCGCTCCATCGGTATACTAGAGCTTCTCGAAAATGATATACGACCAACCTTTATGATCGACCTTCAAAATCCTACTAATACAGCCCAACCACACCTTCCTATACAGTACTATAATCCTTCCCTGCGCGCCTGTTACGAGATACATCCCTTATTAAATGCCGGATGCGACAACAACCCAATCACCTCCGAATTTAGTCACTTCAAACAATGGGCCCTGTGCTCGACGCCAACTGCGGACCAGCCAGAGCTTGGTTTCCCTTCTTGCGAGTATGGGCGCATCAACTGGATCAAGTCAACGGTCAGACAGCGGTTTCGCTTCATATCTGGCAGCATCAATCTCAGTGCATCGCCCAAACATCCCGATCCTAGCGTCGCCGAAGCAGATGCCCCCGAATGCATGGACGAGGATAGCATACACCCCGAACTCGAAGCACAGGTTGAAACGGCAGCAACCGATGTGGAACCATCCGACTACTTCGGCGAAGCTGCCGCTGAGAAAACCAACCACTATCGCGCTAACAACTTTGAGAGAGCATTGATCGACCAAGCAAATAATGTGCAGCCTGGCCATCCTGACGAATTTACCAACCAAGTGCTTCAATCCAAAGAATCGAGACCCTTTTTCGACTGGACCAGAATACCCCTCAATGATGCTCTACCTGAGCATATTAAACTCGCAAAGACAACTGACTGGGCCGCCACACCGCTTGGCGCGATGGAAGACTGGTCCGCTGAATTGAGGATGCTTGCCAATATCGTCATGGGCAGCCCTCACCCCGCCACACTATACTGGGGACCTGAGTATATTTGCATCTACAACGCCGCGTACGTCGAAATTGCTGGCCAAAAACACCCGAGCATCATGGGAATGAGAAACTTTGACGCCTGGGCAGAAGTGTACGACGATGTCGAGCCGGTTTTTCGGAGTGCCTGGGAATCTGGCCAAGCAACCATGAAGCACGATAATCATCTCTTCCTACGTCGGGACGGATACCTCGAAGAGACGTTTTTTTCGTGGTCTCTGGTTCCAGTTGTCGGAGGAGATGGCCAAGTCGTAGGCCTTTACAGTCCGGCGTTCGAAAACACGCGCCGAAAAATCAACGAAAGACGCATGCTTACATTACGAGAAATTGGTGAACGAACTGCTACAGCGACTACCGTCAGCGGATTCTGGCCTTTGGTTCAACAAGGACTCGAGTACAATGAGTTTGACATCCCGTTTAACCTCATTTATTCCACATCGAAAGAGGACGCGGAAAGCGAAATATCATCTGTGCGTTCCGGAAGCCTGACAGGTCCAGTACACCTGACACTTGAGGCATCATCTGGAATTATGGAGGGACATGTTGCGGCTCCCAAGACGGTAGACCTGCGCATATCTGAGGAAGGCTTTGCACCTTACATGAGGCAGTCCATCAGCACGGGCGGGGTGCCCGTGGTCTTATCCCAACAAGACGGCACTCTTCCCCTCGAACTAATCGAGGGCATTCGGTGGCGTGGGTTTGGTGACCCCTGTAGAACAATCGTCGTCTATCCCATCGTCTCCATCAGCGGGGGTGAATCTATCACCGACTTTCTGATCATTGGCGTCAACCCAAGACGACCTTACGACGACGATTACAAGCTGTTTTTCCACCTACTGGCTAGGCAGCTCGCAACTTCTATGGCCTCGGCTGTGCTCTTTGAAGAGGAGATTAAGCGTGGCCAGATGGCAGCTCAGCTTGCTGCCGAGGATCGGCGGGAGCTTTCAATGCAACTCCTTCTTCGCACGCAAGAAGCAAATGAAAGCGAGGACAGATTTACTCGAATGGCGGCTTACGCACCGGTTGGCATGTTCATCGCAGATGCCACAGGCAAGATCAACTATTGCAACGATATGTGGTGGCACATTTCGCGTCGCGCCCGTAACGATCTGCTGGAGGATGCATGGATGGACCTTGTTCACCAGGATGACCGGGAGGCCTTGGGCCGTGCCTGGACTACCTTGGTGGAGGAAAAGGTCACTGTTTCCCAAGAGTTCCGGTTCAAGACTTTTGAGCAAGAAGGGGACCGTACCATGGATACTTGGGTTTTGATGAGCGCCTTTCCCGAAAAGAATGCTGATGGAGTTCTCAAGTCTATATTTGGTTGCATTACCGACATATCTTCTCAAAAATGGGCCGAAAGAGTTCAGAGAGAGCGCCGAGAAGAAGCCGTTGAGCTCAAGCGGCAGCAGGAAAACTTCATCGACATTACCAGCCATGAGATGCGCAATCCACTATCCGCCATCCTGCAATGCGCAGACCAAATTGCAAACAACATCACTGCATTCAACACGCGCAGTGACAAGGACGTGGAGGCACTCCTTGAAAGTTGCCTTGACGCGGCACACACGATTAATTTATGCGCAAGCCATCAGAAGCGTATTGTTGACGATATTCTGACCCTGTCAAAGCTGGACTCTAGCTTGCTCAGCGTCACTCCTGTAGCGGAGCAGCCAGTGCGGGTTGTGCGCCGCACACTCAAGATGTTTGAAGCCGAGCTGGCGGCCCACGATATTGATTTTGACTTTACGGTTGACGACAGCTTTGCGAGAAAAGGGATCAAATGGACTATGCTAGACCCATCACGTCTCCGGCAAGTTCTCATTAATCTCATGACGAACGCGATGAAGTTTACCCAAGGGCGCCAGCATCGCCAAATCAAGGTCAATCTCAGTGCCTCGCGCGACATCTCCGAAGTCGCTAGCGAGAACACCTACTTTCCTCGAAACACCACCCAAATGAGCAGCGGAATTGATATTGAGAACGAGGGTGAATGGGGCACTGGCGATAAAATCAACATCCATTGCAGTGTTTCAGACACAGGACCCGGTCTCGCTGAAGAGGAGCTCCAAGTGCTTTTTCAACGGTTTCAACAGGCAACACCCAGGACACATGTGCAGTACGGTGGTTCTGGTCTTGGACTTTTTATCTCGCGCATCTTGACCGAGATGCAGGGTGGTCAAATCGGCGTCACATCCGTGGCTGGTCAGGGAAGCAAGTTTAGCTTCTACATCCAGAGCCGCCAGTGTGCAGACGCACCGGAGCCTTTTGAGCCTCTGTCGTGTTTTACTCTGCCCCGGCAATGCCGCTTATTTGCTGGCTTCGAAGCTGCCGCTCAAACCGAGCGCGCCCCTCAGAGCCAGCAGGCCACGCACCCAGACGCGTCTGCGGGCCCGCGGTACGATGTGCTCATCGTGGAAGACAACCTTGTCAACCAGAAAGTGTTGCAACGGCAGCTCGTCAACTGCGGCAACACAACCTTTGTCGCCAACCACGGACAAGAGGCCCTCGAGACACTGCAAAAGTCTCGGTTTTGGGCCGGCAACGAGAGAGGCGGCGCAGACATCTCGGTGATTCTCATGGATCTGGAAATGCCCGTCATGGACGGCGTGACATGTGCCCGCCGCATTCGTGAGCTGGAGCGCGAGGGCACCATCACCAAGCATATTCCCATCATTGCCGTCACGGCCTATGCCCGGCCCGAGCAGATTGCCAATGCCAAGGCGGCCGGTATCGACGACGTTATATCCAAACCGTTCCGCATCCCAGAACTGCTTCCGCGAATCAAAGAGCTCGTGAGCCACTATAACACTCTTGCTGCTAAGGCGTAATCTGGCTACTCCGTTCCATAGCCTTCTGTTTATTACATCTGGTGCATTGCCTCTGTCACAGAGCAATCGGATATTTTCTCCTCCATACTCCATCATTTCGCTGTTGACTTTATGACTGAGCGTGCGATTCTTTTTTTTTTCTGTGTGCCCATTTTTCTGCTTGCTTTCAGTTCTCACGCATTTTGCAAAGCGATGGTGCATTTTTTTTTCGCCACTCCCTTCCCTTCTCTTTTCACTTTTGCCTGTTGCTATACAAGCCAACCAGCACCCCAATCTTCTCCCATTTTTGGTGATTGGTACTGATTCGCTTTTGCTATCGAACAAACACAGACATGAAAAAAAAAACGGCGCGACAAGTTTTGCTGTGCGAGAATCCGGCAACGGACACCGCCAACCGGAAACAGTACATGAGTTGGATTGGCATTCTTGTTTCTGTTTATAGAGCTCTGTATAATGAGCTTTTATGTTACTCTTTGGAACACACTTTTCAAGTACATAGGCGAGAAAATGGTCGGAAAGTATTTTTTTTTCTGCGGAGAAGCTGTCTATCTACTTTCCGAGGGGGCGACGACACACACACATGTATATATATATATGCATACATGTGTGGTATCACTGGTATGTATGGTCTGAGAGAAGCTCTTCTACATGGTTTACATGGTATACGGCCAAGATTCGCCAAAAAGAGGCGACTGAACAGGGTTTTTTTTTTACATTATACACACACACATATTAGCAGATACCCCGCTGTAACGAGGCTAGAATACACGATTTATGCCTTTGCTACATACACTAACGAGACCTTGTCAGATTACCAGTCCTGCTCGTCATTGTCAGGTTACCATTTGCCCACGTCTTGGTAGTGACCTTTCATTATTGACCTGGCCGACTCACTTCACTTGCAAAAGGTTATTGTATAATAAGAAACACAGCAGTTGAATTAGGTATTACTATAATCTCCTCCTCCGGGTATCGAACAAAACAGACCAAATGCGTGCAACTAAACTGTGCAATCTTTTTCGTCATTGGCTCGCCAATGGTTTTCTGTAAAACAAAAAAAGAGGTCTTCCGTCGTAGTGCCTGGTGCAAAACAGTATGGAAAATGGTATCAATGAAGGCAGTCTTGACAGGGTATCTTGGTATCTTGTGAAGAAATGCAGAACCATCCTTCCACTCCCAGCCCTCTCATGCGTGTGGGTATATTTTTTTTGTTAAGATAAATGTTTAGGGAGTTTTCTTGCGTGACAATCATCGAAAAGCTGATGCGTCTTGCGGGCGTCAAGCTGGGCCACGTCGGTCTGCCATCTAAGCAGAGGCGGTGACGGCAGGGACAGCAGTGGTCGCCTCAGTCTTCTTCTCGCCCTCACCCTCGGCAGCCTTGATGACCTGCTCGTGGATGTCACCAACGGTCTCCTCAGTCTTGAGCTGGGCATCAGTCGCAGTCTCCTGAGACTTGGCGGCCTCCTCCTTGGCCTCCTCAGTCTTGGTAGCGTTCTTGCCTTTGATAGTAGCACGAAGCTTGGAGAAAGCACCAGTCTTGGCCTCGCCGGTGGAAGGAGAGGCATCACGCTTGCCGAAGAAGGGAAGGGAAGACTTGCGCTTCTCCTTGACATCAGCCTTAGGCTCAGGGGCGGCGGCCGCGACGGGGTCAGCGGCGATCACCTCCTCAGCAAGAGGAGAAGTGGTGTCGACGGGAGGAATGACAGGAGCAGTCTCGGCAGCGCCCTCAGTCTCCTCGGTGGCAGTCTCGGTGGCCTCAGCGGCCTTGGGCTCAGCAGCCTTCTTCTCCTTCTTGGAGAAGACACCGCCGAAGAAGCTGTTGCGCTTGTTGGCGGTGGGCTTGACAGCCTCGGCTGCAGGCTCCTCGGCAGTCTCAACGGGCGCAACGACCTCCTCAGTGGGGGCAACCTCAGTATTCGCCTCAGTAGTCTCGACGGGGACAACAGCCTCGACAGGTGCAGCGGCCTCAGCAGAGGTCTCCTCAGTCTTGGCCTCATCCTTGGGTAGGATGTCCTTCTTACCGAAGCCGAAAAAGGAAGCACGCTTGCGGCTGGCAGAGCGGCGCTTGGGCTCCTCAGTCTTGGGCTCCTCCTTAGCAGCCTCAGCGTCCTCCTTGGGCACCTCCTCAGTCTTGACAGCGTCGGTAGCCTCATTCGCGACAGCGGGCTCGGCAGCCTTGGCCTCCTCCTTAGGAGCGGGCTTCAGAGACTCGAGAGTGTTCTTGTAGGTCTCAGACTCAGTGACAGAGGCGGCAATCTCCTTGGCCTCGATGATCTTTGCCTTGATCTGGGCGACCCAATTGTCACGCTCGGCGACGTTAGCAGCCTTGAAAGTGTGCTTGTTGCCCTTGGCAGTGAAGTGGAACTTGTTGCCGTCGACCTCGGGCTCGGAAGCGTGAGACTATCACCAGGGATTAACATTTGTTTTTTGAGCTGTTCGACGCCAAGTGCCGATGTTTCTAAACTTACCAAGTTGATGACGGTGTGGGGAGCCTTCTTGTCGCCAGAGAAGAGCAGACCCTTGCCAGTGTGAGCAGCCCATGAGATGTTGTCGAGAGCACCCTCAGCGGACTTCTGGGCCTTCTTGTAGGCTTCAAGAGCCTTGGCCTCGACGGCCTCCGAGCTGAAAAAGAAGAACTCCTTGCTACCGAGCAGGTTCCTTTTGAGCGGTCAGTGTGATGATTCGAGGCAGCAGCAATCGCGTCCTAAGTGTGCTTACTTGGGGAAGCTCAGGCCCTGGGCCTTGTAGCCAAAGTGGCCCTCCTCGACGGGCTTGACCTCCTTTACCTCCTCAGCCGCAGCAGCCTCCTCAACCTTAGTCTCCTCAGCGACGGGAGCAGCAGCGACATCGACTGGCGTGTCCTGGGTGACAGCGGGAATCTCGAGAGCGGGAGCAGTCTCGGGGACAGCAACGGTAACCGGCTCAACGGCAGCGGCAGGGACCTCAACGGGCTTCTGAATGTCGGCCATTTTTCTGGATTAAAAGTAGAGTATTGGGTATCTTAAGTGGGTATCACAACAACAAAGAAAGACGGATGGTATAAAAGAAAAAATTGGGAACCAGAAAAACGGCGTCCACGAAGATGATGAGAACAGAGGATGGTGTGTGAGAGGAAGAAGGAGGAAGGACGAGGCGAAAGGGGACGATGGGGGGTACTTATTTGGATTGCAAAGGGCGGAAGAGCCAGGGCAACAATGCAAATTAGAGGAGGAGGGGGACGGACGGGCAGGAGAGGCGCCAGGTTACAGGTACAAGCCTGAGGAAGCTTGAGCAGCTCTTGGGTGGGTGCCGGTGACCAGGAAGCTCCTTGACCAGTGCTTGAGCATGCCGCTGGAGCGCCATCTGGGCGGCAAGAGTGCTATGACGGGGGCTGGTAGGGGAGGGGGGGCTGCACCATGGAGAGTGGGTGGTTCAGGGCAGGGTGTGAATGCAGAGGTAGCGGTACGCGGTACGGATACAAGTCAGGTAGGGGACCACTTGCAATCACCAGACATTTGTACTACCAGTAATCCGAACACTCAGTGAAAAAATCTGTCCGAACCAGCCTCCCTACCAGGAGCAGGTAAGGATAGGTAGACTGGGGTCGGCGACATTAGTCTGGGCTGCTGGTGAATATTTACTGGTACGGGCTAGCAATGGAAAGGGTTCATTTGGCAGAAGGGGGCCGCAGGAGAGACCAGGTTTGAGGAGGGCCCGGAGATGGCACACAGTACCTCCTACCCAGACATGGCATTAAATTGAGCAAGGTACGGAGCAAGGTAGTGGCCACATGTACCAGTACCTAGGTAGGCAGGTGCTGGTAATAAGGAGAGGAAAAAGGGAGTGGTGTGATGCTAACTATTGTTCGCTGGCATTAACATATTACCAGGCACCTGTCCTGTCCGTATGCAGTAACCAGTGCCACTACCTATTTTACTGGGTAGAGAGTACGGATACTGCGTGTGTGTGAGTGGACAAATGGCGGCTTGCACCATGGGCAATGTGACCTGCTGGCTGGCCCAGGCAGCATGCACACACAGCCATCCATTTGTTGCACCACCTGAATGCCGTTGAACTTGCTGGGATGGCAGTTCGATTTGAGCATGGCTTTTTTTTCTCCAATGCCTCCCTTGCTGCCCGTTTCTCGCTGGATCAGCGCTCCGGCACAATCACAGTCAAGAAAAACCTCGACTTTGTAGCTAAACACTGTTGACCCCTACTCTCATTAGCTTGCCCTATCTGCACAAGCTCCAGGTACCTGCATCGGTGATAAGCTCACACCCATTGCCAGCCCGTCCGCCCACCTGCCTGGCAGCTGGCAAGCAAACAGAGAGCCGTTTACAAAGCACTGCGGCTCTGCTGGCAGCCATCTTTTCCACCCTGCACATCAAATCATCCAGCGGATACATGCATTTCCAGAAACTGTCTTCCATTCTATGCGCAACCCTGCTTTACAAGAAAAAAACACAAGACCGTTCCCTGAAAACCGTGTCGCTGCACGTCTCCTGGTCTCGGCAGCAGCCCGCGATGCCAAGCATGTCCGGCACCGGGCCAAAAAAAAAACCCCCCCCCACCAGCGCTGAGACCCTGGGACATCTGTTGCCAGGCAGGGTCCCGCTCAGAGTCTGCGCTAGCTGGCATGACTGGCCTGTGCAGGTTTAAGCGAGTGGGCCTTATTTTACTTGAACATTACTGACTCCGCTCAAGCGGCGCAAATAACCTCCCTAGCCCGACTTTGGCTTGTTCATTCATTCGACCATTTCACTACCGGAACGACAATTCGGCCAATGAGCCACGAGGGTCTCTCACGGCAGGTATCCTCGAATTTGCTGTATCAATATTCCGTTTGTACGCACTGCGATCCGCATCTCTCGACATTGCGCCCAATTCTGATACGCTGCGGCTGACACGGACATGCGCAAATCTTTGACAGCTCGTCTTGTCTCGATCCATTGCATATTGCTTCGGGCATGCCACCGCCGCCACTATTGACCGACCCAGTACTTTATACCTACCGGTAGTACTTGTGCCTGTGCCAAGTCCTATCGTGCAATGCTGCACTGATATCGCGCCGGGATTGCGACATGACCCTCACTGTATGGAACAGCATGGATCATTGCTCATCATGATCCCTCATCAGCGGGGCACATATCCGTCCATCTCATACTCTCACCGATAACCAGACAAAGCGAAAGAAAAGAGCCGCCAGGACATCTGCGCTCCTCCGACCCCAACGTACACTCTGGACCTTACTTATAATATCGCAAGTGCCATTCCCCATTCAGACTCTCCGACTAAATTCGATATCAAATGTACCGACATCTGGTCTTGCGCTCGCCTTCACACCACCAATAAACGCATTTAGACGATGTCCATCAACAACGAAGGGGATAACCCAAATCTAAATATACATGGCGGCAGCTATTTAAATTGATCGGTGCCGTCGACAGCCAAGACCACAGCCGCCACCGTACCCTCCTCGTCTTGCAAGGGATGGAACCAGAGTATTGCTTCTCATTCCGCAAACAATCAATACATGAAAAAGCCAACTGCAGCATCTACAGTCAAGCAATTTTGTTCCTTCATGAACCCACCTCCCCAGTAGTTCACAATCGGCCGAGCTGGTCGATCTAATCTCGAGGAGCTACTTGTCCGACCCGCGCAAAAAGTAGTCCAATCTCTCTGTTGCTGCAAATATGCAAGATGCCAGGAAGGGTCACCTCCCAGCTTTACGAATTACTAGCATGGCCGCTTTTTCCTCAGTGTGCAATGCCTCACTGTTCGCCACGTTGCCACGGGAGGCTACCAGTACTCTTGGACGCGCAGAAAGAATCAAGTCTGTTGCGTCTAGGTCTTATTATGCGCGATAGGTACTGACTGGTTTAGTTGGTCTAGGTGGTCTAGTTATCGCAGATTGGCAGCATGCAATGGCCAGCGTCGCCCCTTTTCTGAAACAAATGCCTGTCTACCCTTGGCCATCCCGGGGCGCGCTTCACCCTGATCTCCTCACCATCCCGTATTATACGTAACAAAGGTCGAACGAGCCTCCCTCCAAAGGGCTGTCGGAAATTATGGTCCCGAGGAAATGAGGTGGCCCAGCGCGACATTAGGCTGGCGCTGGCTCATTTGCCCACTTCATTTTGTAGCGTCACAACCAATACCCAGATTTGGTCCGATGTACGACTGCAATCCTGCACTTCCTCGAATTCATCTCCATTGGGGCAAGCGCTCAAGGCTCTGATGCCAAGGCAACCGTGGACCATGGTGCCTGAACGGGCTTGCTGGGCGCAACAGCTGCAGGATGCTCAAGCCATGGTCGTTGCGCACGTAGTGCAATGCTGCGCTGATGGCTGATTGGTGTGTGCATGGCGCAGCACAATGCATATAATACCAACCCTCCCACGATGAAGCGTCAGCGCTCGAGACGAATGACCTTGTGCCGTCGCAACCTGGCAACATCTCACGCGCAGCTGTGTGGCCCTTCTTTGCCAGTTTCTGCCGCATTCTCGACGACTTTGTCTTCTGGCACCAGCACGAATGATAATGATGATACTTGGCCACCTAGCCCAAAATTGGTGTCCCACACAACAAAGGAGGTTTCTTTTTTTTCCCTTTCCTGCAAGGCTGCACCTACCCAGTGGCACAGGTAGGCTAGCTTGTTCCACACAACTATAGCGCCACTCCGACCGCTTCCCGGCAGCTTGTTCGGATGCGTGACAGCATCTAAAGTTTTCGACTCGAGAGGAGGACGGGCTGAGGGACTCAACAGGCGAAACCAACAGGGTTAGAACGAAGCTACTTGCCATTCTGCCTTGACAGCTGAATTTTGCAACAAATCGGAGACGAAGCAACCCGCCGCACACTGCAGGAGCCGGAAGAGGTCAGCTTGTCAAATTTCAGTGAATAACATCTTGAACCGCTTCCAGAGCAAGTTTGAGCTCCCATTGATCTTTCAAAAAGTGGGCCAGCCAGCACACTACCCACACACGATAGAGCAGAAAAGAGGACACGATGGGCGGCGCACCGAGACGTCACAAGGCCTGATGACTCTTTCGCCCGCTTTTATCGCCTGAAGCCGCTACCAATATGGTCTGCTTGGACCACTTGCTGCCAATTCTTCGTATCGCGTGAAAACACCGAAACGCTCATGACTTGTGCTTGAAGGGTACTATTATGCCAATCTGATGCCGCATCATCATATTTGCTTTTCTTGACGAAGCCACCTAGTTACAAGCGCACGCACTCTTGATCAACGATGGTTTCCAACCACGCACTATCGCTGTGCCCAGATACAACATGCTGTTAAATTTACAGATAGCGGCATGCCTTCAGAAAGCGGCATCGACGTTGAAGGATGTGCACTGGAAGGCGGCGGCGGTGGTTGTGGTGTGCAATGTAGGGGTGAGCATAGCCAATAGCGTGCTGCCTCGGGTTCAGCTACAACAGCCTACACACCAGCGTCATGCTAATGCGTACGCCACAAGACGCCCCCCTTCTGTCAACTACGACCAAGGTTTGCTTTCATCATTGTTGTTGGCGTCTTGTGGCCTGTATTACGAGCGGGGCCTGCCACATGTCGTTCGACGCCAAGGTCCTCTGCAAAGGAGCCGATGCAATGCAGACCAGACGCGATGACAGAGCGAAACAAACGGTGAGGAAACGAGGCGATGACCACGATGACGAGATGTTATCGCCACCAGGTCGGCGAATGTCTTGCCCGGTTTTGCTCCTCAAACTAAGCGATTGTGTCTAGGCATGCGGTGTTTTGACTGTTCGCAATCAGGCACCTTTACCTGGCACCTCTCCAATCGGCGAATGCCCACCCGTTCACTAGCCAGCCGCTGTGCACGGTATCGGGTGCGTGATGCGCGCCACCAAATATGCCAAGCTAGTCGCCATCGGTCACGGGTGCCAGACCTGATGGAAGAAGTGATGATGGCACACTCAACATGGAGCTGTGATGTGCTCGCTACTGTGTCCGTGGGTGGAGGCGGCATGTACTGGCAGGAGGCTGACGAAAGGCGCGCAAAGTGTGTACAAGGGGCCTAGGCAAACACGAGAGTTGAGAGATGCTACATTTGACAGTGCCAGCTTGATGGTTTTGCAGCATGGCCACCGGCGCCGCCCATGGCCGAGTCGAGGGCGGTTGGCCATGCAGGTTATTCTGCGGCAGCGCATCGCAACACGGCGGCGTAGTATTTAGGTTGCAGGACGCCGTGTGTCGTGCTCAGCCTGGCCGCCGAAAGGCTACGCATAACTAGCATGATACGCTACTGTCTTGGAGGTTGTCTGCACCAATCGCTGCAGCTCGAATCCTGTGGGGAACGACTCGATGCAGATCGCTCGGAGCCTGCAGGTAAGACCGATGCGGCACTTGTGACCCTCTTAACCTCTTGGGCGTAACACTTTCGGATCCATTCAAGACCTCATGCCTCGTCCATGCATTCCCATTTTTGCGCGTAACTTGGCTTCGTGACTTGGTAAATGGTCGAAAGCGCCGGCTGGACATTGTCGCATGTACTGAAAATTGTCTTTGTCACCACCGCACTGCCAGATTACATTTCAGCACCCGTAACCGCACATTGTATATGCAGATTGAATTCTTGGCACATTATCAAGACGGATTGAACATGACATTTGGGGATAGTGAACCTGACTGGAATCCAATGCCAGGCCTTTGGTATATGGTTCGTTGTGCTATAGTAAGGAAGCTCTGTTTTCACGGCAGATGCAAGCATTTGACGCTGTGCTCTGGATTAGGGTTTGGATTACATGGCGGATGCTCCTGAAGCGCCCGTTTTTGAACCTTCTCTTCTCCAAGATGTGTAGCTGTCAAAGCTCGGCATTCATTTCTTCACCAGGGGCAAAAATCGTTTTCTCTCAGTGCCTATTCTGCTGTGAGTCATCGACGGCTGCAGCTGGCTAATCTCGGCACCACTCATGTGGCCCCAAGAAACAGCAGCATCACCCAGCACTTCAAAAAAAGGGCATCCTGAATAGAATTAAACATTACATTTCACGCAGAATCTCTAGCCTGTATTCATTCGCGCGCCAAATCACTCGCGTGCATAACTTTTTTCCCCGCTTTTCTAGTTCAATTCTTGAAATACTGTGATTGATCAATCGCAAAAGCCGCGAGGCTGGAGGCCTTTGTGCCAAAGAGGCAGATACCGCTTCGAGTCAGTTGTTGACTTCTCGCTGAAGCCCGCCAAGCCACCAGCAAGTCACGATATTCGACCTTTGCCTCGCAAACCGACCACAAATTGTCTATTTCTTGAAGATCGCGATTGATCAAACGGAAGTGCATCTCTGGATACCCGCGTGCACCCGCCACCTGGTGCGCTTATTCATTCGCGTGCAGCCAGCCATCTCGCAGCTGCCACAACCTTCCACCTTCACACATCACACACCCCGTCAACCTCAACCCCCCAACAGCAACAGCACGACCAAATTAGAGAAATACGTAAAAGACAGCAACAAGAATATGAGAAGAATAAAGGTCTAAAAATATTTACAAGAAGACTTTGAAAAGGTACTACTTCTTCTGTTGCCCTGTCATCTCCACTTCTTGCTCTTCTTCCGTACTATTTGCAGTGTTTTCCTTTCTGACATATCATACCACAGATTGGTCTCTCAGCATCATGGCGCGGAGAAAGAAGACCTCTGCACAAAAGCAGACCCATGTACAGGATTGTCGCTACAGCATGGCCTTGTCGCGGCAACGCCTTGAGCAAGAGGGGCTTCATCCCGAAGCCTCGAGCCAAGGCACCCAAGAGATCCTCGATTCTTGGGCCGTCATGGCCAGCAGCCAGATGAGCAAACCACAGAAACAGTGGCACATGACCCGGGCCTTTCTCCTTCTTCGAGAGCAGCCAAAGGAGATGAAATCTCTCAAAGAGTTCTCGTTTGGAGAGGTATCTCTCGAAGAAAGGGAAAGCGGTTTCGAGAAGCTGATTACAGCGCAGTCTGTGGGGCCGCTGATCATCAACCATGTCTTTGCCGCAGGCCACAAGTCTGCATTAAACTTGGCACTGACATCAAGGCGACTTTGGCTCATCCTGGCCGGCAGTGTGAACTACTTTGACTTTTTCGCCGGCCGTCTCCAAAACCTCGGGCCGTCGGGTGTCTTTGTCAGCGTGACGCCCGAGTTCACGCTGCAGGAGATGATGGCCACGCGGCTCACGGACCCGTATGGGTTCAAGTCGACCACGCCCTTTACCGACTGGCACAATGCGGCGCTTACGAGGGAGGAGGACGCCGTCAACACGCTGTTCATGGTGCGGCAGAGACTCGGCGCCGAGTCAAGGAACAACAACAAGAAGAAGAAGGTGAAGAAGGGGTCACTGCCGATCGAGGCGCCACCGATTCCGGCATTTTTGGACGCCATCTTTGACCAGTCCACCTTGCGGGCGATCCTGGCCCTCAAGGACATTGATGGGATCTTCAAGGCAAACCAGTTCATCTCCCTGCCGGCGGAGACCACGTTCGAGCCGCAGATGATTTACGCGGCAACGCGCCTACAGCTTTTACGTGAGTTTCTTTTTTTTCTTTTCTCTTTCTTTTTTCTTTCTTCAAGTTCTTAGTATTCCTAGTTTCTGCAATACGTTGAAATCCTTGACGTTCTTATTCTTCTTGCTCCTACTTGGCCTACTTTTCTTACTTTTCTTCTATTCTTGTTCGCATCGATGACTTTACTAACTATATCAGTCATCCAAATTTATAATATGCGAAAAAACACACGGGTCCTTCATTTTCACAAGACTCCATTCTTTGACCGACGCATCCTCGCCATTGTACTGCGCGCCTGCCCAAATGTCACCATGCTGGGGGTCTACAACTGTCCTCTCATTCACCTTGGCGATCTGATTTCGATACTTGACTTGATTGGCGAAATCAACCAGGAAAGGATACTTAATAATGTGCCACTCATCGCGGCGTTTGACTTTTTCCCCAGTTTCCATGACGGGTTGACCGTGCCTGAAGGCCAGGCCCCAACCTATGGCCTTACACCGGACTCCCTGGACTTGGACATAGTCCAAAGAGGTGTTTATGCCATTTTGCTCAAAGGATTCCTGAAGAGCCGACGTATGCAACTCAAGTTGCTCTTCGAACCAGGAAGAGCGCTGAGAGCGTTCTTGTTTCGACTGCCAAACCCACCGCTGAGCATGCCGACTTTCTTTGACGGGCTATATCGATATCTGGATGGCGGAGTGTCTGTGGGCCAACGGCGTCAAGCTCTTTTCGATCTGATCAAGCCAATACGCCTTGGCTTGGAGCAGAATCTTGACGATGAATCTTGGTTCCGGGAGGAAATGGGCCGCTATCTTCCATTTTGTAGTTCATGCGGCTACGAAATGTTGTACGAGTTGTTTCCCATCGGCACTCGTCGGGTCTATCCACACCGGCGAATATGTGCAGGCTGCAGCCTGCAAGACCTGCTCGACAGACAGCCGCATGACATGCGCGACTGGAAGATTGACATGCTGTCCAAGATTATGCCAGATTGGGATGGAAAGACCTTCAATAGGGACGCGCCCGCGGGCCACCAAGCATCGCCCAGTCGCGATTTGATGTGGCTCCAGACAACGGCGACGTCGCGAGACGAGGCATCGCCACTTCACGTGAAGAAAGACGGCGAGCTGGCCGCGACTGGCCACGTAATCCAACTCGTGCGGGACAACAAGTACACGTCCGACTCTCTTCAGGATCTCCCGTCGCTCCATGACTTGGTTCAAGATGCCACTTTCGATGATCGGTGGGCAGAGCTTTTCAATCGCTGCAACGAAGCGGATGTCTATGTACGCGCTCGACGACGCCTCTTGGCCGAGTCGAAGCGGGACAGTAAGCCGCCTTCCAATTCGCCGCGGGACTCCAATGGGGAAATTTGGCACAGGCCAAGACATGCGCGAGAGCTACAGAGCTATAACTACGTGTCCGCTGCACGGTTTCACGCGGCTCTTGAGGCCAAGGGGTGGTGAGATCAATAGATTTTTGAAATACACTCTGATGATTCTTATTTGCCCTTGTCCTGATTATTGGCCTTGGTTGCCCTAGTCGTGGTTTACGGCTTGGACCTGGGGCTTGGGCGATTTTACCACATTGGATCAGGCGTTTCTGGTATGAGGGTAAAGAATTGGGCCAGGGTACAATTTTTTGTATTGGGAAAGGGCTTGCAATAATTCGAATTGAATTTTTAGTTTTGAGGACTTGCTAGAAACTTGAGTTGAAGTAGAATCTTTTTGCTGTGCTTTGCCCATGTCCAGTGGTGTAATCATGCCGACCAAGCGCCTTGTGAATACTTACTAACAGTACGGAGTAGTGAGGCCTTAAACAAGCCCCAACTTTGAAGACCGACTTTGTGTTTCTCCAACTGTAGGAAATAAATAAAATAATGTATTTCTCTAGCCTTAAAAAAAAAAAGAAAAAAATCTGCCGCCCGTGGAATTCAACTTGCAAGCCTCCCGGCTGGACATTCGGGACGGGACACTCCACGGTCACGTGCGAGCAATGGCGTGGTCTGCGCGGCGCAAAAAAGAACGACCCTGTGACGTTTTTGGTGCCTCGAAGCGACGACGACAAGAAGGAAGAAAAATCACCACACGCACAAGCCGCCATGGCGTCCCTTTTCCGAACGCTGACGCTCTCGGCGCGTGCAATCTCCCCGCGCACCCTCTTTGCCGCGACGCCATCGTCCCTCCTCGCTGGTGCCGGCGGCGTCTTGTCGCCGTTTTCGCGGGCCCTGGCCGCCACGACGCAGCAGCAGCAGATTCGCGGCATGAAGGTGCACAGCTCCGTCAAGAAGCGATGCGAGCACTGCAAGGTATGTGCGCTGGGGAAAAAACAGTTGGTTGGAATGATGAGGAAAAAAAAAGGGAGCTAATCGGTCTGGTGTGTGTGTGTGTGTGCGCGCAGGTTGTTCGACGCAAGGCCGGCAAGAGACATAATGGTTACTTGTACATTATCTGCAAGGCGAATCCCCGACACAAGCAACGACAGGGCTAGGGCAATCGCTGCGATTGCGCTTTGATATTAAAAAAAAGTCTTGAAAATTCAAACATGTTGGAAAAGCGATGGGCGGCTTGCAGAGGAGGATGGACGAGAGAGAAGGAAGAGGCCAAGACCTCTTGTACGATTACTGGCGGTCAGGGAACGACGCTATACAAAAGAAGCGAAAGCATAGACAGCGGCATTGGGAAAGCCAGATGACAGACGGCTGTAATATGGCTCGTTTGGCTTTGGTTCTTCCGTGTCATTATGTATTTTTACAATCTATTCGGGCCAGCACAACGGCACGGCCCCGTCCTCTCAATTACATACCCCCTATATACCTTTCCATGGCGTCCCATTCCGTTTTCCCCGTCGACAGTAAATATCGTATATGTTGCTGATGGAAAAGCAAAGTCAATCATAAACTCTACCCAACAAAAAAAAACAGGCGCTTACTAAATCGGTGACATGACGATGGCGCTCTAGCTCGTCGCGGGCAAACTTTTGCGTCTCACGCCGTGTCTGCATATCCTTGATGTCGCGACAGCCGCGGAGAACATGACGGTAGAATGAAATGACTCTGGATCGTTGCAGAAACTATACATACCAAAGACTTTAGGGAATTGACGAGGCAGGGAGGGCATGGGGACGGAGCATACGTGATCGAGACTGAGAGCGCTGCCGATGCGCTTGGTGGATGAGCGCTGCGTGGCAAAGCTGCGGCATGGGCGCGCGAGACGCAGACGGAGAACCATGGGCGGGTGGTGAAGAATTGAGTTGTACAAGAAAGACGGGATAAAGAAGGAACGCGCGTAAGGAGTTGAGTCGGATTTAAAGACTTGGAGATGGTAGAAGGATAAGAATCCTGTTTGGCGACTCATTGATAGACCCCGGTGGAACCTCGGGAATAACGACGTCCAAAGACAGACAGCAACAGCCAAGCTGTCTCGCGTTGACAACGTCGGCCTCTCATATACAGCATCTCACAATTAGCCAGCTTTTTTTTTCTATTGCGGCACATCGCTACCCGTTGGATTTCGTTTTGTACCAGGACCAGAGGGGTATGGCCGCTGCACCCGTCACCAAGCGTCGCCAGGCCCGGCGCCGCAACACGCGCGCTGCGCAGCTCGCGGCGGCGGACAGGGCCATTGCGGCGGCCAACAAGCTGACCGATGCGGAATTCACCGAGCAATACATGAAGCCCAGGTACGCTGTAAAAATGATTCATTCCTACGTATTACAAAAAAAAAACCCCCTCCGCAAACGACGCTTCTCCAGCCCCTGACGTGTTTCCCTTTTTGGCGGACAGTGATGCTTCGTGGCCAGTGTGGACGCATCCGCAAACACATCAAGAGTACACGCTGCGGCTGCGCTCGCCCGAGGCCATGGAGGCGCACGAGCTGAAGACGTGCTTTGCCATCGTGGAGCAGACCAGCAGGGACGACTACCGCGGCGCGGCGGGCGGCTGGCACCCAGCGGCGAAGCAGATCGAGATGCGCTCGCCGGGCCTGCGCTACATTCTCGTCGCGAAGAGGCACGTCGCAGAGGAAGAAGAGGAAGGAGAAGAAGGCATAGGCGACGCGGGCTCGAAGCAAGGCGAGATTCGTGCGTTTGCGTCGTTTATGCCAGCCTTTGAGGACAGTCAGCCCGTCGTGTACTGCTACGAGATTCACCTCTTGCCCGAGCTGGAGAGGTAAAGTCGGCCCTTTGTCACTCCCGTGCTTTTTCTCATTTCCTTTTCTTTTACAAAAGCGGAAAAAAAAAAGAGGTAAACAAAAAAGCTAAATTGAAAAAAAAAAATTCTCTAGGACTGGCTTGGGAAAGCTACTGATGAACCACGTCACCACAGCGGCCGACAACATTCCCACGCTGGAAAAGACAATGCTGACGTGCTTCGTGTCCAACGCGCACGCGCGGCGCTTCTACGAGAAGCTGGGCTTTGATGTGGACGAGAGCTCGCCGCGGCCCAGGAGGCTCCGCGACAAGGTGGTTGAGCCCGAGTATGTCATCCTTTGTCGACGAACCAATGGGGCTACCTGTACGACGGACAAGGTGGTGCAAGACCAGGAGAAACAGACCAGAAGCAGGGCAGGATCTGGATCAAGCATGTCAAAGAATAGTAAAGAATAGGAGACGACTCATCAGAAGTCTCCAACTGGTGAGGGCGGCGGAGCTACACGAAAACCCTCCGCCGGCAATGGGACAGCACTTCTGTACAGCAGCATAACGGCGTAATTCATTTCGTAATATATAATGTAAATGTACTATTCGCTGGCAAGTACGGGATATCGGTGCTGCGTAGCACATTCGAAAAACTCTTTACGTGTCTAATTGTACCTTTTTCAAAAACCCAAGTTGACTCCGAAGAAATAAAGCAAAAGAAAATCGTCACTTTCCCTCCATTCAATCATCCATCATCTAGATTTTATGTCATCCAATCAAGCAAAGAGCTTCTTCTCGTAAGACTCCATGTTCACGTTGCCTTCCAGCTGAGCACTGGCAGTGCGAATCTCGAAGCGGAGAGTGCTGTTGGCAGCGCAGGTGTGAAGCTCCTCCAGGCTGCGCATACCGCAGTCCTGCATGGAGTGCTTGAGACCAGCAGCGAGGTAAGGAATAAACTTGTTGATGGAACTATGGAAATTGTTAGCCAAGGTTGTGCAGGAAGCGCGAGATGACATACCCTCGGTGAGCGACAGCACCAGAGACACCCTGAGCAACCAGAACACTGTCGCCCTCGGAAAAGTAACGAGCGGTGCCGGCGTTGCTCTTCTGGCTGTCCTTGCCACCGCTGCCAGCCTTCTTGTCCTGCATCGCATCGATGGAACCCATGCCACGATAGGCCTTGACCAGCTTGCCCTCTCGGGAAACGAAGGAGGTGCCAGGCGACTCGGTGGTACCGGCGAGGAGGCCACCCATCATGACGGTGGAAGCACCCAGGGCAAGACCTTTGACAATGTGACCGACGTTTTGAACACCACCATCAGCAATAGTGGGTACACCAAAGCGAGCGGCAAAAGCGCTGACGGCGTAAACGGCAGCAGCCTGGGGGCGGCCGACAGCCATAACTTCCTGGGTGATGCAGGCAGAGCCACTGCCCATACCAATACGGATACCATCGACACCAGCCTCGATAAGAGCAGCAGCCTGCTCGCGGGTGACGACATTGCCACCAATGACATCGAGGCCGGGGAACTCGTTCTTGCACCACCTGATCATTTCGATCTGGTACATGCTGTTGCCCTGAGAGCTGTCCAGAATAACGACGTCAAGGCCAGCATCAACGAGCTTCTTGAGGCGAGTCTTGTCCTCGGGACGAGTACCAATGGCAGCAGCGCAGAGGAGCTGTTTGCTGTCCGGAAGCTTGGAGGCGAGGGGGAAGTGCTGGTTCTTGGTCAAGTCGGAGCGGGAGATCATGGAGACAAGGTTCTGGTCCTTGTCAACGATGGGAAGCTTGCCCTTCTTGGATTTGGCGAGAATCTTGTTTGCTTCGGCGAGGGTGACGCCGTCTGGAGCGGTGACAAGGCTCGTAACCATGACATCGCTGACAGTGGCGTCGTCGTCGTCCTCGAACTGCAGGTCGCGGTTGGTGACAATACCGAGAAGTTTAGAACCGAGCTTTCCGTCCTCTGTTGCGAATTGTTAGCTTCTGGAGATGCTTTTGCATATGCATTGCTTGTGTAGGAAAGAAGTTCAAAGTCAGAGTAAAGGTAGTCCCCATGACAATAGTCTATGCGGTGGAACGAAAGTTAAATGTAAAAAGTATGTAATCATGTGAACAGGCCAGAGTGTCGAGCGGAGAACAAAGAAACGTACCGGTAACAGGGAAGCCACCAAAGCCCCATTTCTCCTTGAGGGCTTTGGCCTCACCAACGGTGGTGGTGCGAGTAATGACAACCGGGTCGAGGATGAAGCCGTTTTCATAGCGCTTCACCTTGCGGACCATGTCGGCCTGCTCATCAGGAGAGCAGTTGTGGTGAATGACACCGAGACCACCCTGAAGGGCCATGTGGATGGCCATCTCGTGCTCGGTGACAGTGTCCATGGGCGACGAGACAAAGGGAGTCTTGAGGGTGATGCGCTTGGTGACATGGGAGTCGAGGACAACCTGGGAGGCAGGGAAGCCAATGTAGCCCGGGAGGACGAGGAAGTCATTGTAGGTCAGGCCGCCGTGCTTGACGGTGTCCATGAGCTCGTGGAGATCGAGGCCATCGAGGGTCTTGTACTCCTTGAGCACCTCGAGGGCGCTCTTGTGATCAAGGATCTTGGATCCGTTGATTTGAGCCATTGTATAGTCTTCGGCAAAAAAAGAAGGTGAAAAAGGATTGCAGAGAGGAACAAACAACTGGCGAGGTTGAAGACGATGATGCAATCAAAACGAGACGCGTTTCTTCGACTTGTTTGGATTGATACGGCGCTTCTTCCCGAAAGAAAAAGAAGAAAAAAGTTTGCCCACGGCGGCCGGCTGGAAATTTTTTTTCTATGCCGTGAGGGGCAGGGACTTTTTGGTGGGGTTCATCCACCTGCACCGCTCCAGTAGATTTACAGAAGCCGTACCACTAATAAGGTAGCCATGAACAGTGCCATAAGTGGCAGCATACATCGAGAGAATCTCGTGATGGGCATATAATTTGCCCTCGTCTTGACGCTTCATCCAAGACGAAATCTGGAAGAGTGATGCTCTTTGTAGACGTTTTGACCTGCCTAGCCGCTGTAGCACGCTGAAAGACCTGCTGCAAGTCTGGTTTTTGTTGCTGACATAGGCCTCGGCCACTGTAATTAGTAGCGCATAGCGGTCTACAGAAGGGAAAGGAATTCCCCAATTGAGAAGACACGAGTTACAGGTAAGGGACAGAATAATACGTGGCAACAAATCTTGATTCCATTTATATCTTTCACGACATTTTAGATACTACTGGTGAGTATGTGGAATATGCGATATATTCAGTCTGCATCTTTACATCACCTTGCTTGCCTAGTATTACCTCGCCCTCTCTTCATCGTCCTATTTTCCTGTGACTTTAGTTTACCAGTAACATGTTTAGTGATCTAGTGCAATAATATAAAGAGATTAATTGCAAGTAAAAGGACTGCTAGCGAAATGCATCGGCCGTCTACTACCATGTTACATGAATGGTGCACTTATACAGGTAATGCATTGGACCAGACTTCAAGTTCATAATAAACGTATAAACAGAGCTGAGTTTTCGCCCACTTTATGTTTCACAATCGTACAAGCGGGTAATCCGTCTCGTCAGGATGCTTCTTCTATTCCCATAAACCTCGCGCAGCACAAATACACCCAAACACAGTTCCATTTCCGCACACACCACCTAGCTTACAAAGTTGACCGTAAGCTCGCCGTTGGCACCGTTGTTCCCGTCATCAGTAGGAATGCTCCCGCACACGCGGCATTTGTGGCCCTGGAGGCCGGCCAGGTAGTTGAGCGTCTGGCCCTTGTTGAAGCGACGACCGCCAATGTTCTGGTAAAAGGCACACAGGCGGCCCGTCACATGCGGCACGCACGCAATCTGCTGCCCGTTGGACCATTCGCCTTCGGGGCCGGCGGCCACGGCATCGCGCACCTTTTCCAGCGTGCCGGCCGGCGTGTGGCCGAGGCCGCCGACGTTGCAGGTCGAGCTGCCCCGGCAGTTGATGCCGAGAGCGCAGGCCGCGAGCACCTCGGCGCGGGCGCCACGACGCGGACCTGGGTAGGCCTCCTCACGCTTCGCATTGGTCACCATGTTGGCCGTCAGCTGCCCATTCTTGACATTGTTGCCCGGATCGACGGGCACGGAGCCGCAGGCCGTGCAGCCGTGGTCGAGTATGTTTTGGACAAACTGCACCGTCTGGCCAATGGTCCACTCGCGGCCTGTGTTTTGGTAAAAGATGCACAGCGACGGGTCACCGATAGAGACGGACGACTTTGCGCAGACTGCATGCTCGCCATCGTGGAGCTTCTTGTTCTGGTCCATCCCACGCAGCTGGCCCTGCGCCTGGCCCAGCAAGCCCTTGTTGCCGACGCAGAGTCCGGAGCCACGACAGTTGATTCCAAGGGCATTGACGCCAACAGCCGCGGCGACTGTGGTCAGGAGGGTGGTGAAAGAGACCATTGTAGAGGTAGGTAGCGTGTTTCGTTGTAAGAGATTGGCTTGTGCTTGGGAGGACAAGGGAAAGGATGAGGACGATGAATGGAAGCAAACCCGCAAAGTATGTCTGCGCGGAAGTCCTTAAATAATAAAACAGAGACTATCCTTACATACAGTCTGGTTTATCGCGAACGGGATTTGCCGAGCATCTCTTTTAGGTCCAGGATGACGTACCGAGCCGCGCTGGAGCATTTGTCACGACAACGCCGCTCTCCGTGTCACTGAGAGCTACAGGTGGCATATATTTCCCCGCAAGACACCGGGTAGAGCGAGACTCTTGTCGCAGACGCCACGTTGATTTCGGTGTCAAACAACATCTTCCAGGTTATACTGACCCTAACAGCGAGTCTGGGCTTACCCGACGCCCGCTTCTCCAACAGTCGCTACAATAGGGGACGATAGTGACTACCCGGCGCTATGGTGGCGGACACGAGGATGAGTATCTCAAGACATTTTTTGTACAGGGTCGAAATTTCAGCCACATCGGTCTCTCCGTACCTCTCTTTACTGGGGCCGTCGTCGCCTGCGTGTCTTAGTTGTCGGTGTGCAGTCCAGCAATGTAAGATGCTGAGATTCATCTCCACACGCATGGCCTTCTCCGCCACCTTGTAGGAACGTCTGGGCAGCTCATCCCTGGTCTGGCAGCGGAAGTCCAGATCGCTCCAATCAAAGCGCGCCATCGCCCACACGGGTAACTGAAACGAGGCTTCTAGTTGGCGGGCTATTTTCCTCCTCCAATTATAGAGTTTTTCCGTTGGCACCCCAAGTCAGCATATACCGCAACAAATGACGGTATTTGCCATCTGCGTTGCCTGGCTTGCCGGTCGTCACTGCACAAAATGAGGCGGAAGCAACCTTGCATCGGGGGCCTTTTTTTCGGGACACAGGTGTGCATGACAGAACCAAATCTGCCAAACGGTCAACACCTGCAGCCTTACAGGGCAACCTCTAGCGCTAGTACACGATGGGCGCTATTCGTCGCCTCCACAGCAGCTTGAGGTATGGTGGTTTGGAATATGACTGACCTTGAGAGGTGATTCTTCATCTCTGTCCCGTGGGCCCAATGACTGAAAAAACTGTCAGGTTTGACTGAATCTAGCCTACTGACGGTAAGAGGAGATCGGGACACTCGGCTCTTGGCGATCGCGTGGCGCAACTCTGTCGATCCAGTGACGAGGGTATCACGACTGGTTTGTCACGATGACGTAGATTTGGCAAGTTCGGGCATATTGTAATAAAAGACACGGCCAAGGCGAAGACCAGCGGAATACCATGGTAGGCTCACCATGACAAGCAACCCGGTTTCTCTTCGTTGCCTGCAGGTCATAATTTGGTCTGAGCTAAGACTGAATACCCTACACCACAGTTCGTCCAGATACTAAATTTAATTAACAACAAACCCTTGACACATTGCTTGTAGCCAAGCGTCGTAAGTCTTCAGCTAATGATCCGCCAGCGCAAAATTTGTTGTACGCTGCCGTTCGAACTCGTAGATATGCTCTCTCATGAATCGGAGCGACGACAGGAACCAATAAAGATGCACGAGTCAGCTGAGTGAAGGAGCAGCCAGGAGTGTCTGTTCCAACAAACTACGAATTTTAAAAAAAGAGTCTTGATGCCAAGTTTGCACCTAGTCCAGTTGACCCTGCATCAGACGTCATCAGTCAATGCCTTTTAAAGGGTGGAAAACACAACAAAAGTTTGGCGACTAAGTTGATGCAAGCAGGGTCCTATATCACGCGCAATATAAAACACATCACTAGTCAGCGATCGAAACGGCGGAAACAAGCCACCTGTGGTGTAAAAGAAAAAAGCCACCTCCAATATAGACCGGAACTGCCGCAGAACAAAAATCCGAGGCCAATCTATTTCTGCACAGTTTGACTGGCAGTTTGCCACCTTGTAGGTGCACTCGAGCCCGTTCAAAAGACCTTTCAAAGTGGCCTACTCACACGGATTGCTGTGAACGTCTTGGCACCGATGTTTCTCAACGGCCGTTGCCTTCAAACTCCTAAAGCCGACCGAGACGGAACTTAAATACGAGTCTGTACAAACGACGGCGTAGCCTTTAACTGAAGCTGCCCTCTGCAGCCGATTCCCTCGCTACTCCGGGAATTGCTTCCAAAAGCCGAAGCCGGCACAAGAGCAACTTGATCTGCACGGCAGTTTGAGTTGGTCGCTATTTGCATAGTACGGCGGAAGCCCGCGGCGTTGACGACTGTTCAAATCCAGCAGGTGCACATCTTTTAGCACGATACCAGACAAAGCATATTTCGATGATGCAGAAAATGATGATCCACCGTTCCTTACTTTAATAGAGTGAAGCTGTTTTCCAACGCAAGCAATTACAGGTGTTGCTCTAATCCCACCGTATCTATACTTCACTTCCATTCTTGGTGTATTTTCATCGGCCGGGTCTCAAGCAAGCTCCAACATCAACTCAATCACCAGACCAGGTTGGCCAACTTGGTGCTTAACAATTAGGCCAGAGACACACTAAGAATAGATAGGTGGGGGTTCGCTTCCGCGGCCGTTGTTTTGTGCCTATTCCAGGCACGCCGGACCGATACATTTCTCACAAACTATAATTGCTGGCAGCCAGTATCCCTGAGACCCGAGACGATTACAAAGTCTAGACTCTACAATTAAACGAAAGGATGAGACGATCCGCAACTCCTTCCACTTCCATGCGCAGCCATCCCGGCCTTCTAGGCTAGATGCGGAAGGTTCGGCACCAAGGCTGGTCTTGGCCGAGAGGAGGACATCCCTCACCAACAACTTGAGCTTACGGGCAGAAGCAGATCGGGCGCCTCCTTCATTGCTGACCACCGCCCTGGCCGCACATGGGAGTACTTCCGGCGCAGCCATGTGCGCACCTGTGGTATGCTTATGCATGAGCTTATCTGACGAGCCAGCCACCCCCGCCGCCAAGCCCCGTCTAGTCTGAATGGCGTCTGGCGCCCCGAAACAGAGTTGCAATTACCAGCATGCTATATATTATTCACCTCCCGAATGGAGAAGGTGATGCTGATGTGCTGCGCTCAGGCCAGTGCCGGTAGTTGCTACGCTACTTTGGCTGAGGAAATTCTCCTGCTCTCCTCCCGTATTAGGTCCGGCGGGAAGAAGTGATGATTGACCGCTGCTAACATGAGCTGTCGGCGGTAACAACGTGGTTGTCTTGGCAGGAACATATAAAGACGTGATGATGGCCATTGTGAGAGTTTGGAAGCACTCGCAATACTCCAGCAGGAATCATTTACACCTCTTCCTTCTTCCCTCTTCCGCTTTGATAAAAAATGGCTTTCAAAAAGTCTCTCTTTGCTGCTGCCACCATGGCTGCGGCCGTCTTTGGTGCTGCTCTTCAAGGTCACGATGAATGCGCCAACATCGAGCCAAGCGCCGAACTGCTGGCCGCCGCCGCCGAGATGGCTGCTCACGAGGCCGAAGCGGCCAAGAAGCCAAACAACGCCAAGCCCGCTGCCGACATCAACGTGCCAGTGTATATCCACGTCATTGCCACTTCCAACTCCAAGGCAGACGGCTACCTCTCTGTAAGATAGTTCGAGACGTCCCGCGGAGACATTGTTCATGTGCTAACATGCCCCTTTCGTGACTTAGGACGCCGATGTTCGTTCCACTATCAGCGGCATGAACGGCGACTACCAGGGCCGTGGCTTCCAGTTCACTGTCAAGGCCATTGACCGCAACATCAACGCTCGCTGGGCCAGCGACCAGGATGAGATGGTCATGAAGAAGAAGCTGCACAAGGGCGACTACAAGACCCTCAACCTCTACTTCCTTCCCAAGATGTCGGCCAACGGCTACTGCTACTACCCGACCAACGTCAGCTCGGGCTCGGACGACTTTTACCGCGACGGCTGCACCATCCGCAGCGACGTCTACAACAACGGCCAGACCACCACCCACGAGGTCGGCCACTGGCTCGGCCTCTTCCACACGTTCCAAAACGGCTGCGACCCCGTCAACGACATGGTCGATGACACCCCTGCTCTGATCAACAGCTGGAGCTGCAACCAGAATGACGATTCTTGCCCCGACATGCCCGGCAAGGACCCCGTCACCAACTTTATGAGCTACGGCACTTGTCGCAGCAAGTTCACTGCCGGCCAGACTGCCCGCACGAAGAGCATGTACAACAAGTTCCGTGCTTAGGCGATGAATGATGGATTGGATGGGGTTGTATAGTGCGCATTGGAATTGGTGCATTGAAGCGAGGCGCACAGAGTGGATGGGTGTGTTGCATAGGGAGGTGTTGGTGTGGCAGCGAGGCGTACGAGGTGTTGTAAAATCTTGCATATCAGTTGGCATATAATTTGGCAAAGGTATATACTATTGCACATAGTTTACTGTTATTTAAATACAAATTGTGAAAATACAAGAATGTAGCCATAACTGTCTTGCAGTAACATGGGCGGGTAGCACCCAACTGCACATTTCTGGGAAATGTCGACAAAAATATGTCCCTATCAGCCCAGTCTGTGTTGTGTTTGCCTATTATCAGTATAGTCCAAGTAAAAAGTACAGACGAAAAAAAGAGAACTAAGCTCTTTGTAGGTAGTGTAGCCAGTAATGAGGCATCTCAAGGTGCCGTCGTCTCGGGCCGAAGAGCCCTGACGTAAACAACTGGGCCCTCGTACTGGTGCCTTCCACGGAACAGGTAGTAAATGACGGAAAAGATTGCGATGCCACCATAGATGACAATATTCCAGTTCATTTCCTCGGCGGTCGGATCGGGCTTTGGCGGCATAAAGGCCAGGACAAAGATGACGAGAAGAAAGGCCTCGGAGGCAACATTGATGGCAAGTCCCCAGCGACCGAGGCTAAACTTGGAGCTGAGAAGAGGGCTGTTGGTCCAGCGGCGCCAGATCATGCATCCAATGGATACAATGTAGCTCGACAGGATCGAGGTTGTCGCCAGGGAGGTGATGGAGTTGAGCGCGGCGGTGGAGCCAATGTTGATGAGCGACAGCAGACTGGAGATGAGAAACGTGGTCAGGATGGAGTTGATGGGCACGTCCCAGCCAGGAGGCACGCTGGCGAACCAAGGGCTGAGGGGCACGGCCCGATCGCGCGCAAAGGCAAAGAGCTGGCGCGAGGCGGTGGCCACCATGGTCAGGTTGGAAAAGACGGTCATGGCGACGATGAAGACGGACATGGCGGTGGCGCTCCTCGCCGACTGGGTCGAGTTCATGAAGACGGCCATGAAGGGAAAGCCGGTGCGCGTGGCGACGACCTGCTCGAGGTCGCCGATGCAAAAGCACAGCGTAATGACCATGATCCAGCCAAAGGCGCCGTTGAAGAGGGTGGTCATGATCATGGAGCGCGGGAGCGTGCGGCTGGCGTCGCGCAGCTCCTCGGACATGTGCACCGCGGCGTCGGCGCCGAGGAGCGGGAGGATGCCGGCGAGGATGCCGACGAGGGTCGAGCCGCCGAGGCTGCCCCAGCCGCCGCCGTCGCTGAACTCGGTGAAGACGGCGGCGGCGTCGGCGCGGGGCGAGAGGACCCAGAGGGTGACGAGGATGCCCAGGAAGCCAAAGACGTGGATGACGAGGACGACGGCCTCGATCAGGGGCAGCTTTCGCGCGAGCAGCGTGTTGAAGAGGACGGAAAAGGCGGCGACGACAATGGTGAGCAGCGTGCCGTGCCAGGCCTGCGGCTGGTAGCCCGGGTGGTTGAGGACGATGAGGCCCTGGATCTGGGTGCCGGCGATGAAGGCGGACGAGGCGCACGACGTCTGCCAGCCCAGGACGCACATCCAGCCGATGAGGTAGCTGATGAGCTTCTGGTGCCTGGGCGGCGCAAACTCGGAGACCCAGTGGTACTGGCCTCCCGAGGTGGGTGCCCTGCCCGGGTTGGACAATGTGTTAGTCGGATTCTGCGGGCGGTGTGCTAACAGACCCAAGTCATGTTTATGAGATACGTACATGGAGGCCATCTCGGCCATGGACGTGTTGACCACAAAGAAGCCCATCCAGCAGACAAAGAACATCCAAATCAGACCGGCGGTGCCACCGTTGACGAGACCAATGGTGGCGACACTGTTGGACGCATGTTAAGACGATGGCGGCTAGAGCATATCATCGAATGGCTGTACCTTAGGCTGAATTCCCACGAGGCCATGAGAATCATGGAAAAGCCGAGAATGGACAAGAAGCGAAAGTTTCTCTGCGATTTCCTGTTAGTAGGCATCATGGCAAAAAGGCAACGTCGTCACCAAGTAGCTCCTATGCTCACTCTCATCTCTTGGGCTTTGCCCATGCGGTACATGTCGAGGCGATCGCCGGCATTGCCATTCTTCTCGTCGACGCCCTCGGCGTAGACGTTGGCGTCGAGGCCTTTGTCGTCGGTCGACATTCTGGCTGCCAATCTTTTGTTTTTCGACTCAACGAGGGAAAGACTGATAAGAGGAAACACAGAGAAATATAAAGGAAAAGATTGAATAAGAAAAAAGGAAAAGAAGAAGAAAAAAAAACAGGAAAAAGAAGAAGCAAGCAGAGTGTTGCCACAGTTATCCGCTTCAAGACGGAATACATGTGGATGGACGGAATATGCTGCGCAGAGAGCTCACATCTGCAACGCCCATGAGCCCTGTGTCCAATACCTGAGCGGAGATTTTTTTTTTCAGGTCCCAGAATTGAAGAGCGAATAGTAACAGAGAAAGGAACCCGGCAAAGGGTCCCGTCGGTTTTGGCGACTCATGGACTGCTGAGCTCTGTGGAGGCTACACGCACCAAGGATGCCACATTGAAAGAGTCCACAGGCAAGGGTTCTTGGTTAGCACACCATTCTTTCCAGGATATAGATGAGGTGATGGGGATGTTCCGTGCTTGGCACAGGAATGACCATCCTTGGCTCGCTTTTCTTCCTGGACGAGGGTAGTACTTGCTCAAAAAGACCCCTTTCCGGTCCGCGCGCCTGGGGGAACAAAGCAAGGATGTGCTGGATGCTGGTTCACAGGCAACTCGAGTCCGCCAGATGCGCGGTTTCTTGTTAATGAATGCTCGCATCCGCCAAGTTCCCATTTGGTACACTTGTGATTGATGCATGCTGCGGGTTCATGCCATCCGTGGCCTGAGACGGTCGCCCCCCGCCTTGAACGCGGTGCTTAAGCATCTGATCTAGGAATAGATGACATCTGAAGAAGGAATTCTGCAACAGACTTTGCACCATCGTGCGACGTGGAGGAGCTGAGCCCGCAGAGACTAGGAAGCCAATGGCTGTTGGTTAACGGAAGATAACAAGAACAAAAAAAAAGGATTATTAAAAAAAATCAATATTGAAAAAGAAGATAATCTAGACCTGGGTAGAAGAGATAAGAAGACTTCTCATTTGCTAGAGATGCGTCTTTTTTTCTGCATCCACATAGGTAACGTTTCTGTAAATTTGACTGGATGGGTCTGGCTTAAATGGCCCCCTGCAACGCTGTTTGGCGAATTGAGACACGAACCTGCCCATTTCCCCCTTGCGTTCTTCTTCTGAGCCGTATAGGCTTCCTGGTCTATATGTCCCCCGTTGCCGTTTCCGGTCGCCTCACTGTTTCCATGTGGGTGTTGTTGTGTGTTTTGGCCAAATATTTCAGCATACTGCTCTGATGCTCTGATGATTGCTCATTGTGAGTGCTTGCCACGTTCGTCTCCATGCTCAACGTGACGTTCTTGTTTCAGTTGGTAAAGAGAAGAAGCAAGAAAAGAGAAGAGAAGAGTTGCAACTGTTATTCTCTTCCACGTCTTGGTAGTGTGACTATTGTTCCAGAAGAAACTTTGGCCCCAGTGACCCAGTTTCTTCATCAGAATTCGATTCGACGACGGGCGGTGCCCAGGGTGGTCCGCCTTGGCTGTTCCACAGTCCCGGCTGCACCGCGTCTACCAATAGCACTTTTCACGGGAATGGATTATAATGCAAAACTCCCGTCACCACTGCCGGCAGTACCGAGGCGGAAAATCCCAAGTCTGGCCTTTGGGTCGCGTGTGTGCATAGCGGTGCGGGTAGTTGTGGCGGAGGACGTCCAAATCGTCTTTCCACGATAGTTATCCGCTCTCCGATTGCACTCTTCTTGTTTGGTTTTCTCGTCTCTTCCTCCTTTTTGCAATGCGCCTCTTTTCCTGACACGGTACACCGATACTCGTCTTTACCACCATGGAAGCAGCAGTGTTTGGCGACGGGCCGCGCTTCTCGCCCGTCACTTCGAGCGACCATGCCGGGCAGCTGTGGATTGTGACCATCCTAGCCCTCATCTACAGTTTGCTTGTCAGCACCGCCAGGGCCTATGTCAAGTACAAGATGTTTGGAATCGACGATCTCTTGATCGCTTTAGCATCGGTGAGGGCGCAACCAGACTTTTACACTCGGCACTCCAGGATCTGGACCTTCTAACGCGGAGTGTTGATGACCAGGCTTTGCAACTCGCGCAGTCGATTGCCATTTTCGTGGGACTGGGAAGTGGCCTTGGCAAGTTCAACTCGATTACAACGTCGGAGCAGTGGGCGACATCTTCCAAGGTAATATCACCCAATGCGCAACGCCCTCAACGCACTTACACATGTTAACCTCGTATGTGCGCGCAGTCGACGTTGGTGGCCATGATGCTCAGCTTCCTGACATTGTGTCTCTCGAAATGCTCTCTCCTCGCGCTCATACTTCGCATCATCGGCCGCAAGACAGGCAAGAGCAGACCAATCTGCATCGCCATGATGGGTGTGAGCGCGCTGTGGGGAGTCGGATCCTGCGTGGCGTACCTGGCAAACTGCCAAGGCGACACATTATTGACGCAACAAAATACTACGCAGTGCCCCAACCAGGTATACACGTTGACTACTCTCACAAGCATTCCCCGTCAGACAGCTAATCGGAGATGTGGGTGTAGGGTGCACGCTGGGCAGTCATTACCACCATTGACATCTTTACCGAGCTCGCCGCCTGGCTTCTCATGGCTGAGCTGACCTGGAAGGTCAACATGTCTACCACGCGCAAGCTGCAGGTCATCATGGCATTCTCGTTTCGTCTGCCGCTGATTGTCCTCGCCGGCATCCACCTGGCGTATTTCAACCAGTACCCGTCCTCGGCCGAGCCGCAGCTGGCCGTCATCGACAGCCTGCTGCTGCTGCAGGCCATGGTCTCGTGGTCGCTCATCTCCGCCACGGTGCCGAACCTGAAAAACTTTCTCAAGTCCTTTTCGATTGGCATGGGGTTCCCGCTCGCGTACGATGACACCATGACGGGCTCGGGCGGCGCGTACGCGATGCGCTCCTTGGCCGACAGCCGCTCCAAGGGCACGGCGTCGGCCGTCGCGCACACGGGCGCGGCGGTGTCGACGACCATCTCGGCGCGCCGTCCGAGCGACGACGGTAACCTGCGCCGCGGCGGCGGCGGCGGCCAGGCGGCGCACGAGTGGCCGGCGGATCGGGCTTCTGACCAGACCATGGACACGCAGGCGTACGCGACGAGCAGTCGAGAAGATTTAGACGACGACGCCAACTCCAGGACGGGCAGCCAAGACATGATTATCAACAAGGAGGTTGCCTGGAAGGTTACCTATGAAGATCGGCCATAGACGAGGCGACTCTGGTCAGGATACATGCCGATGGATTGGGCTTGGTGGGAATCATTTTAGCGCAGCTCTTTACTTGACTAGATTTCATACCAACAAAAAGCACAAAACAAGTAATTGAGCTGTCAATCGCGTGCTGGGCTACAAGAATGGCCCGACCGGAAACTGTGACTGACATGGACCGCTGGACGATGCTGAAGGCCCATACGTCCATAGCACGGGACCACATTCGGTGTACCTTTATGTAGTGCCATTTTCGGGATCAAAGGGCTCGCGGCCTATGATTTAGACATGAACTCAAGCTCAAGAGGCAATGCTGGGATCCGAGTGTGGCCGCGGGCGTGGCTGGCTGGCGTTGGTGGCGCTGTGGGAACGGCCGCGCATCCACCAAGGAAAAAGCTTCGACCAACGTCGCACCGCCGCAACGGGAACCTGCCCCGGCGCATAAACTGGCTGCCTAGGAAATTAAAACCCAGTGTAGGTTACTCGGTATTTTGGCGCGAAACATGCGATCTTCCCCTGGCAGACGACCCAGTTGCCGGACGGAGCTGAGGAACCAATATGCCAAAGGAGGGGTTGGTCGATTGTTCCATGCCATCCACTGTGGCACCCCCCACTCGCGCCACTGTGGCCCTGTGGGTGCTGCAAGCCTTGCTTGACGACGGGTGGACCACAATGTGGCTTGCCAGTGCCGGAATGGCCGCCGGACAATTATCATTCAAGAAAAACAAAAAAAAAAAAAAAAAAAAAAAAAAGAAAGCGAATTTATTCTATTTCGAGTTTTCGCCCAATGTTGAAAGACCAAAAAAAAGGTAGTGGCCCAGTTACTAGCGTCACGGCAAGGGACGTGTGAGCTCACAGCTGCAAGTAGCAAGCATCGTCGCCGTCGCTGACCTCTGAGAAGGCTCCTGGGACTGTCAAAAAGGAAACAGCCAAAAGGCCAAAAAAAAGAAAAAGAAAAAGCGTAATTCCCCAGCCTAGGTTCGAGAAAAAAAAATGGCCGAAATCGTCCTCCGCGACGCGCGCTACTCGGAGCTCCCAGAGATTGCCCACGTCATGGCCCAGGCCTTTTGGCACGACAACCTGTTTGGCGCGCACATCCACCCCCATCGCGACGCGCATCCCGCCGACGTCGACCTCTACTGGCTGCGCCGCGCCCGCGTCAGCTTCTGGGACTACCGCGCGCGGTGGCTCGTCGCCGTGCGCCGCGCTGACAGCGACGGCGGCCGCGACGTGATTGTCGGCGCGGCGCAGTGGTCCCGACTCGGGGATGGCGGACGGGCGCTCGAGTGCTGGGCCCTGGATCCTCGTACGTCTATTCTGCCCTCTTCTAGCCAATGCCTTGCCCTCCAAGTTCTTTTTCAATAGGTACATGCTAATGATGCTACCATCCCTCTTCCAGGAAACCTGCTCATGCCGCTGTCCGCCGCCGCCATGAGGGCCCACGCCTGGATCTGGCCCAACCGCGCGTGCGACCCGGCCCGCGAGGACGTCATCGAGCGCGCCTACCCGTGCTTCAAGAGCACCTGGAGCGGCGACCGCGCCGAGTCGTGGTACCTCGAGTCGCTGACGGTCCGGCCCGACTGTCAGGGACGGAGTGTCGGCAGGAGGCTCGTGCAGTGGGGGCTCGACCGCGCCGAGGCCGACGGCGTCGTCGCCTCCGTCATCAGCTCCTGGAAGATGGACGGCTTTTATACGCGCTGCGGCTTTGACGAGCAGCACGGCAACGCGACGCATGGAGATGGGAACCCGTTGGCGGGTATCGAGGGCGCCAACATGTACTGGAAATGGCCCAAGACGAGGCAGTGAGCATCGAACCGTGTGTTGCCTTGGGTGGTTTATTTCGTCTGTACATGTACTTCTTTCATGGCGCTAGCGTTTTGTACGACATCTTTCCACAGCTCTTGCATATATACATATATATATATATGTATATCTGTATCTTAAACTCCATGTCTAAACTAGGCTTTTTTCTGTTCAAAACATCATCTTCTAAATCAGGCCTTTTCTGTTTAGAACATAGCCCTTTAAATCAGGTCTTGTCTGTTCAGAACATGACTGTCTAATCAGCCCTCACTATTCAGAGCATACTCTTCTCCCCCTTTCCACCATCATCTAGTCACTCGCCGCCCGCCTCCAGCTCGGCCAGGTAGTGCTCCGCCTCGAGCGCCGCCATGCAGCCGGTGCCGGCGCTCGTAATGGCCTGGCGGTAGCGCTTGTCCTGCACGTCGCCCGCGGCAAAGACGCCCGTCACACTCGTCAGCGTGGTGCCGGGCTTGGTGACGACGTAGCCCTCGTCGTCCATGTCCATCTGGCCCTTGACGAGCGCCGTCGCCGGATCGTGGCCGATGGCGTAAAACAGGCCGTTGCCTTCCACCACTTCCTCTTTACCCGTGGCGTTGTCCTTGATGACAATGTGCGACATGAGGCCGTCGTCGCCGCCGCGAATCTCCGTCGCCGACGTGCCAAACTTGACCGTCACCTTGGGGTGCGCCAGCAGGCGCGTGGCCATGGTCTTGCTCGCGCGCAGCTGGTCGCGGCGCACCAGCACCGTGACGTGGCTGCCGTACTTTGTCAGGAAGGTGGCCTCCTCGGCGGCCGAGTCGCCGCCGCCAATGACAAACAGCGGCTTGTTGCGGAAGATGGGCACGGCGCCGTCGCACACGGCGCACGCCGAGATGCCGTTTTGCCAGTACTTGTCCTCGCCGGGCAGGCCCATGCGGCGCGCCGACGCGCCCGTCGCGATGATGACGGCGTCGGCCGTGTGCGTCTCCTCGGGGCTGAACTCGGTGCTGTACTTGAACGGCCGCGAGGAGAGGTCCAGCTTCGTCACGGTGTCGGTGATGATTTCGGTGCCGAAGCGCTCAGACTGCGCACGCATGTTGTCCTATTAACGAGAATAGGGTTGTCAGTGGCCCGTCCGAGCGAATTGACTACTGAGCGAATGGGTTGCTGCGTACCATAAGCTCCTGGCCCATGATGCCCTTGGGGAAACCAGGAAAGTTCTCGACTTCGGTGGTGGTGGTAAGCTGGCCACCAGCCGCAGTGCCATTGGCCATGAAGCCTTCATAGAGAACAGCTGATCCCATTGTCAGTAATTGTAGCCTTCGTCTTCCGCTCCACGAGCATGACAATCGTAAAAAAAGCTCACGCTTCAACTCTGCTCTGGCCAGGTAGACGGCGGCCGTGTGGGCAGCCGGGCCCGATCCGATGACTGCGAGTTGACCGCCAATGTCAGTCTACACCAATATCCCTATGCCAAAGTGGCTCCCGGCGCATCTGCCGTCAACATGTCCGTTTCTGTCGCAAAAACGTACTGACAACCTTGCTGTGCATGGCTCTTGTTCCTAGCTCGACTGGTTTCGAGACGGGGGGGTACTTGATGGCGGCGGTGACAGTGGCAGCTGCTGCGAGAGAAAATCCGGCGCTGGAGCGTAGCGGCCGTCGAAAGGCCGAGGAAAACAGTTTGGCGGTGTTGGCGCCTTTTTATTGTAGAAAAAGGGCAGAGAGAGAGAGAGAGAGAGAGAGACAGAGAGGGCTTTATGGGCCTCGAGTGGTGCGGCACGGCGAATCGTGGGTAATGAATGGGCGGCGCGTGAGTGTTGACTAATTCAACTTTGCGCCTCCGAGCTTGAGCGAGGGGTGGTGGGGCAGCCAGGACAGCAGCTACAAAACAGGGCCGTGGCGGCATTGTCTTTATTCCAAATAGATATTCTGCCATGAGGTTATTTTTGATGTTTTTTATACGTTTCATTATTCAGCACTGCAGGTAGTTGCGCAGATATTGCGCATGCTGCTCGACAGATGTCGAGCTGCCCATGATGCCACAGCCACCATGTAACCACGCTACTTGACTGACATCAGAGAGGTGCATGATCCCGGATCATCGGCATTCGCCCAGAAGGGTAGATTATTCTATAAAAACAGCTACCAGTATGGCTTCAATATGCCCCCCGCGAAAACACCGGCATATATGTACCAACAACGTCCCGGTCCGACTCATCGTTGTTCTGCCTCGGCACCCACGCTCCCGTCCCGTTTTCCGAACCGGGCGCCGAGCCCACCAATATCTCGCCTGAAGAACTTGCCAAAGTTTCGCAGGTTCTCGTTAATCGTCGCCTTCTCCGAGCCGCTCGGCATGGCCGTGCTCGCCGTGCTGATATCCCGCGCCGCGCTCAGCAGCTTCTCCCCCAGCGCACCGGCGTCAAAGCCCCGCGCGCCCGCCGCAGCTCCGGTCAGTGCTGCGGCCGCGCTCATGGTGCTTCCCACCGCCGTGGTGCTGGACATGGTCGACGTGGTGGCCATGAGAGGTGTCAGCAGCGGCGAGCTTTGCACGAGCTTGTCGTTTCCGCCACCTTCGCGGTGGATGCCAAAGAGCTCAATCAGGTGCGAGTGGTCTTGCTTGCGCACGCCCTTGAGCTCCAGGACTTTTCTAAAGTTGGTGTCCGACTTGTCGCCAATATGAATGAGATAGGCTTGTACGAGTCCCTCGGGTGGCGATGGTCGGATTTGCAGCGTCTTGAGCAATGGATCAATGCGGCCCATCGATTGCTCAACTCTTCTGAGAAAACCAGCGGGGGGTTGCTGAGCTGTCGGTGATGGATTGTGATACAATATCAGCGGCCCAAAAGACTTTGTGAGCGCATACTTGTCCACAAGCATCTGAGAAAAGGGTTGTCAGTCTGTAATGCAAAAAGTAGGGAAACGTGATGCGTACCTGCTGAGCACCAGTCTCTGAAATTGGTCGACATTGCACAATGTTATGGATGTAGCTTGTTGCCAAGTGTTCGACAAGATTGTCACAGAAAGCCCTGGCGTACTGCGGCTTGCCAACTACCGCCAGAATTTCTTCCGTCTTGTTGTTGACATGCTTCACCAGCTCCCCGACGTATGAGCTCTGATCACCAGCAGTCTCCATGGTGCTCCAGTTGGTATTCTTCATCTCCCGCCAGACACCTTCACAGTCTTGTTCCACGAGTTGCACCAGGGCCAATACTGATGCGCTGGCGACACCGAGAAAGGCGTCTGACTGTGATGACAAGTCGACTTTGCCGACGAGTTCAGGGTCTATGCGCTTTTTTATATTTTCTTCCAGCTGATTTGTGTTGACGTGCCAAAAGTCAGCCGTGTTTAGTACCAAGATGCAGTCCTGGAGGGGGGGAAGGGTCTGGCTAGAGGCCTGTAGTTTATGCAGTAAAACTTGCTGTGCGTATTCGTCGAGGTGCTTTGCCAAGATTTTCGAAAGATCCAGCAGCCGCTCGGCAGTAGACAGCTTGGCGCATTGTGACAGGGTGAGCTTGTAGAAGTGAAATAGTTCAATAGCAGACTGCATCACCGCTTGTGGCGAGAACTCGTCGTCTGCCGATATCAGCGGTTGGCTTCTGTATTTTGGTATCATCGCGGCCAGCTGCTTGTCTTGTGCGTCGACCCATAGACTGAGGTACGGCTCGAATGCGGCTGATATGAGACCGCTAAAAGCATACGTCTTTCCCTCGGTAGAGCTCAGTGTGTCGATGCTTGCCCGGGGTTCATTTGAGAAGCGTTTTTCGAGGCTCTGCTCAAAGTCGAGCGTTTCTTGCAGACAAGACAAGAGCAGATTCACATCGACCTTGGCTCCGTCTGTGCGGCGCATGCTGCGCTCGAGAATGCCCTTGAAATCGTCGCGGCTGCCGTCGCAAAAGGCCGTGGCCAAGACCTCGTTGACCTGCCAATGCGCCGGAAAGATGACGGCATGCTCGTCTTCATGTGTCTTCATCATGCGTTTGAACCAAGTATACCGGCGACCGATGTTGTCCAGGCTGCCGGCCTCGTCGTTGCCTCGAAACACCTGGCGGTACTCGCGCAACTCGGTGTTGACATACCACGTCACCAGCCGCGACTTGGCCGAGTCTCCGAGCGCGTCCATGACCAGACATGCCTCGACAAGCATCCCGCGCTTGGTAGAGATCTCGGCCTTGGCGAAGGCCATTTCAAAGTCCTCGCACACCTGCTCGAGCAGCTCGCGCTGGAGCTCCGAGACCTCACGGCTCAGCGTGGCAATCTGCTCAATGCTGCGGTAGCTGTTGAAGTGCTTCATGAGCTGCAGTACTGCCTGCAGCAGGCCTGCGCAGTCGCGGTACTGCCGCGTCTTGGCAAGCCCACGCAGTTGCTCGTACGCCGTTGTCAGCATCTGCAGACGCTTCAGCGCCGTCATGCTCAGCGTGAGGTTCTTTTTGGTTCCGTCGAGTCGTTTGATGTCGGCCGTCATGGATGTAATGTTCTCCTCCGTCTCGATGGCGCGGGACCGCACGGTTTCGATCTTGCGAAAGAGCTGCGATAGCTCCGTCTGTGCCGACTGCATGCGCTCCAGGCTCGAGTCGGGCTTGTAGGCCTGCGCCGACTCGAGCGCGCTGATCTCCTCTGCCAGCTCATTCTGCCGAGACTGCAGCGTCTGCGCGACGCGGTTGACTGACGAGACCGAGGCAGGGTGCGCAAAGAGCAGGTTGAGGTGGCCTATGGGGTCATAGTCGACTGCCCCCCCAACAATCAGCTGCCGAATGGGGCGATTTGAAGCCGCGAGCCCAACCTACCTGTGTCGAGTGACGACGGATCCGTCAGCGCCACGCTCATGTTGCTGCTGCGGCCTGGCGATCTAAGCTGCCACCTGTCCAATGGGTTTGCGATGGTGGTCTTGAAACATGCGACACTTGGCCGAGATGCTGGACCGCTGGCACATCTCCCAAGCCCGTAAAAGTGGGGCCGCGACGACAGCCGCACTCGACACCACGTCGATGCGACTTGCTGTGATACTGTCAATTGAGTCATTGCTTATTACTGACCAGTCAAGAGAAGAAGTACTGTGAGCTATTTTACAGCAAATTACCTAGTCGGTCATTGAAAAGCGTGTAAGCAGGGCCGAGTGGCCACGACTCGCGGATCTCGGTGCGTTCGATTGCTTCCTAATGTGGCTAGGGCGCCCTGGGTCATCGAACTCGCTCTTATACGTGGGTTCAAATTAAGCAACTGTCAATTATTAATGGGCGATCCTCTATGCAAGAGAACTACATGAAGCAAGCATAGCCTCAGTTTCCCAAAGAGGAATTAACTAAACGCACTGGGGCATGGATGACTCGAGCCACGCGTCTTCCGAGGTGCCCTTCTGTGTGAGCCTCTGACTTACATGCTCTTTCAAAGGTATAAAGGCAGGAGGCTGTCGATGTAGAAGGGAGCATCTGAACACCGTCAGAGAAAGTCACTCATTCATTATTCTACATCTCCTCCTACATTACAAAAAACTCAACATGCGCTGCAGTCCGAGCATCGTTGCTTCACTTGCCGCCGTAACGGCAGGTATGGAGGGAAGCGCACCCAGCTGTCCCCCGTTTCCATCCTCGATGGTCGAGTTCTCCGCCTCCTTTGTGCAGCCCGAACCTCCTTTGATCCAATCAGAGTACCGGACCAACTTTGTCCAGCACAAGTGGTATGTCGCTCATTGCCACAGCCGCCGAACCCCTGACTGACCCGAGCTCACAGGAACCAAAATCTATCCCACGTCACGACTGGCTACGTCAACAACTCCCCATCCAAGGACTTCGTCCAAGTCGATGAAGCGTTTGCGGCTGACAATGGCTCTGGCGGCACTTTGGCGTCATCCTTTTTCAACTATGCCAACGTTACGCAGGAAGGCTTGGTGGACAACACGCTGACCACCTACGGCGGCAACTCCACCAAGCCCGTTGTGTTTAGAGGATACGTCAACTCAAACTTTCCCATTATTGAAAAAGACCTACTGGTTAAAGCCGGGGCCGTATTTGGAGGTCTGGTTCAGCGACAGTTTGCCGAGAGCCAAGTGGCAGCCGTGAGTATTCCGACTACACTCCATATTGTGGTGAAGATGTGAGCCAATAATGAGAGCGACAGTGGAACATCATGTATCAAGGTGCCATTCCGGTCAGGGTTTTCGTAAACAACTGCAATATTGTGGTTGGATATGATTACTTTTCTCCTGGCCTGCGAACCCGAGTCGTGACCCAATACTTTCATACTCAGGCCGGGGCCACCTCGACTTGACACCATTGCGAAGTCGCTGCTGCACTGCAGACGCTTAAAAAGAACCTAGGTATACCGAATTTTGGTGTCGAAATCTTGTACAAAATTTTGTGGACGTTCCGCTTCATTACCGAGAGACTGTGCGTCCGACTTATGCTACAATGCAGCTCTATTCAATTTGTTGAACCGAACCATTCTGAGCCGCCAGAAATTTCCATAGATCCTGCACATCAATCTTAATTCTGTCCGATACAATGAACCCTGATCGGTGTATTTGGTTTAGCATGTCAACAACCTTTGTCCGCTTTTCCGGCTCGAGTGTATTTGCTCCTGCCATCCGCAGCGGAAAGAGTAATACCACGGCAGGCAGGGCAGAAGCTTCGAGGCACGGCTCGGACAAGCACAATATTGACGACACATGTGCGTCAATTTCGCTTAGTGTCAAGCATGGGACTGTCCTGTGTGCCCAGCAGGAATGAAAGGTAAAGTTTTTGCAATGAAACAGTTCGAGGGCGTGATAATTCGCAAAAGCGAGCTGGACGTAGGCATCCGAGTTCAAGAGATACGCGGTGTTTGCATCGTACCAACTGCGAAGTTTGCGCTGAATCTGAAATCCACGGCGGGCGAAAGCGTCAATGCCCGGATCGCTTGATCTCAGGCGTTCTGGAACCCAATCCAGATGCGCAAACATTCTGTAAACCAGTCAGAGAGAGCCCAGCGCTTTCATGGCCCAACTTACTGGTGGCTAAATGCTGAGGTTTCGATGATGAGTGTATCCATAGTACTCACCGGATCCGGCGCATCACTTCTTTCCGAGGCGGGAATCGGGTGATATGACAGCCACGCACTCTGCGAGAGAAACGTGCCATCTCCGTACATGACCGCTCGAGTGGCTTCCATGACTCGGAATGCTTCGAAGAGTGTTTGGCGGAGACAAGATGCAGATTCGGTAGGTCCCGCGAGCTGCAGCAAGCGGGACGTGCCGTAGCGCATGTGCCGAGCCCACTGTGTTCCTCCAGTTTCCGACATGAGCTTTGCAGTATATTAGAACCATACCCATACAGCCAAAGTCCGCGAACATGCCTCGAACAGTCCTAGTAGGAACGTGCTCCATAGAGTGTCGTCGCACCGGAGCGAGGTAGTACTTGCCACCTGGGCCTGTAGAGCTTGTATTGACCCGCCGTACAAGCTCAGCGCAGTATAGCGTGGCGAATCCTGTCCGCGAAACGAGCCAACAGAGCTCCGCCTGCTGGCATCAAGCGCGCCAATGGCTGTAGCCACGTCTCGAAGCGATGGGCTTCTCTGCATGAAGTGAACTAGGTCTGCGGTCACGGAAGCAAACCCTCTGGTGAACTGGCATTTCTGCATGAATAGCGCGAAATGGTCCAAGTAGAGCGCTTCTCTGTGCTTGCACACCTGCGCGCCAAGTTGATTCGTTTGGTGTGACTGGACAGGGTTGGTGACGGCGACAAACTTGGCTTCGGTGGCCAACGGCTTTGGCAGTTCACACGTCTTGTTGGTCCGAATGCAATACTTGCACGGATAGCCGCCCTCGCACTATACTGCGGCATCAGCGTAACGAAGCTGCAAATATGGCCATCTCAATCAGACCTTGATGCGTCTTCTGGAACAGGCCTGACAGCGTGTTGCTGTCCTGCGCTTGTCCAACGGGCCTACGGCCCGCTTCATCATGGTGTCCGCCAAGCGTCTTGCAGGTGGGAGCACGGTGATTCAGATGTCGATATTGTGCACCAAAATATCGACATTACACACTAGTAACCATTCATAGTGCGCGCCTGGTAGCCCGTGTGAGATGGAGCAAGCGCTAGTCCAGCGTGACAACAGTACAGCGTTGATGTCAGGTTGAAGCTTGACAGCGGCGGACAAGTTTCCACGTAGTGCTGTAGTGGACATCGCCGCTACCTATCAAGTAGGGTGACTGCGTATTCAATACGAGTCATGGGCACTAACCTGTAAAGAGTTATTTTAGCAACGGCTTCTTTGCGAATTTAAAATTTGAGAAAACACCTATAAATAGGCATTTCCAATTAATAAAGTGCTTCGTAGGAATTATACACTTACGAAACAAGTCATCATACTTTATTCAGCAGCAACATTGCAACGACGGGTACACACTTCTAGGCAGTTTATACAAAAGACGTAGATATTCATTTAAATGACTTTATGTTTGTTATATACTAGCAAAGTCTCTGACCATCGTCAAGCGCTCCACCTTATTTGTTGCCGTTATAAGTCAGCAGGTTGACAGTGCTGCCAACGTTGCCAATGACCTTGTCCTTGGTGCCAAGCGCCTTGATGCGGTTGGTGACGGCCGTCGGGGTGTTGAGGTTCTCGAGAACGGCAAGGTAGATGGCCAGGCCGGCCACGTGCGGAGCGGCCATGGACGTGCCCGTGATGGTGTTGGTGGCGGTGCTGGAGCCGATCCAGGTAGACTCGACGTCCTCGCCGGGGGCGTAAATGTCGACGGGGGCGCCGTAGTTGGAGCCCTGCTGCGAGTTCCAGACCCAGCGGTTCCAGTCGGCGTTGACGGCGGCGACGGTGATGGCCTGGGGCGCGCGGGCGGGGGAGACGTTCTTGCTGTCCTGGTTCTCGTTGCCGGCGGCGACGACGCTGAGGACGCCCTGCTGGAAGGCGCTGGCGACGGCGCGGTCAAAGGCCGACGAGACGGGTCCGCCGAGGGACATGTTGATGACGGCGCGGGACTGGCGCTTCTTGGCGACAATGTCCTTGACGGCCCAGTTGTAGCCGTCGAGGATGACCGAGGTGTCGGCGGTGCGGCCGGAGAAGACCTTGACCGAGACAATGTTGGCCTTTTTGGCGACGCCGTACGACTTGGAGGCAATGGTGCCCGAGACGTGCGTGCCGTGGCCGAGCGTGTCGACGTCCTGGCCGCCGGCGGCGTTGTAGCCGCGCGTGGCACGGCCCTCAAACTCGACGTGGTCAATGTTGACGCCCGAGTCCACGACGTAGGCGTAGGCGCCCTGGCCAGCGCTGCTGTCGTAGATGTAGTCGCTGGCGCCCGACTGGCGGTGTGAGATGGTGGCCAGGCCGTGGGGGACGTTGGACTGCGTGGTCAGGGCATACAGAGTCCACTCCTGGTCCAGCTCAACCTCGGCGACCTTTTGCGAGTTAGTTTCTCACAGTTTGTTCTTTGTCTTCGACGTGTATGAGTCTCTCATTCTGCACATACCTCGGGGCTGTTGCGGATCTGCTCAACGGTGGCGGCGTCAAAGTTGCCAGCGTAGCCGTTGAAGCTGCCAATCTCGTACGTCTTCTCGACACCGTTGAGGTTGAGGTCGCGGCGGCCGAGGCTGCGGGCGTGCACCTCATTCACCCACTGCAGGTGAGACTCGACCTTGGCCGCAGAGGCACCGTCCTCGAGGGTGACGATGTACTTGCCGCCCGAGGGAGCAGGGGCAGCAGCGCCGAGAGCCGCGAGGAAGAGGGCGGCGAAGCTCTTGAAGCCAACCATGTTTGATGATGTCTTTGGGGAAAGAAGTGAGAATGGGGAGAAGAGGTGAGTGAGTTGGAGGTTGATGGCAATGTTGGAAAGACTGGCCGTCGGGGGCTATTTATGGTTGACGCGAACCGCCAAGCATCGCTATTATCTTTTCGCATTTGTCACAACTTTTCAGATTCATCACTTTCTACGAAACTCGCGCAAGAGGTTGGCCTTCCTATTTCACACTGCAGCTGGCCGTGGTGATGCTGGCGTCGTGGGCGGTGAGCGGCGAACAGACGACGAGCGAGTCTGATGCCAAGCGATGCAGGACAATGATCTGTGACAATCTAGGAAGGTATCTAAAACCGCCAAACAAACCTCTCCGCCTTCGCACTACCCATTGGCCGCTCCTCGCTGGCCAACGACTCCTGTGCCAAGCCGCCAGTCACAACCGAGGAGCACGCCAGGTTGCAGCGACTGGCCAGCGTTCAATGTGAACTGCCAAATCGGGAATGAAGCATGATGTGCGCCCCAGGCTTCAGGACATGTTATTGGGGCCCTACCGGCGAACCTGGAATAAGCATAAATCTTGGCGCCCCAGCTTCCCCCATGGCTAGCGTTGTGCTCCGAGTTCCTCATCACGGCCGCGCGACCTGCTTCTTTCTGCCCAATGGGCAGTCCACCTGCCGTCCTGAATCTCGGCGCTATCGACTTTATCTGGCAGCTGAAATCCGTGCCGGGGAGGGCGGCGCCACTTTGCGCAATGAGCACGTCTTCTTTGTTCATTCGTCAACTGCCTATTGTAGAATAGAACCACAGGCCTCACAGGCCTCCTTTTATCCGCTCGAAATGGCGCACCTGGGGCCCTGGGGTAAAAGCGACCACATCGCGAGCACGGCCCGTTGACTGCTGGGGGCTTTATTGATAAGTTGCAGTAAGAGATGGCACACTATTTATATCATGACTGCCAGCGGATTTCCCCGCCCCCGAAATACTCCGAAGTGGGAACCAGCAGCACCTATACCAGAGTAGCGAATATTCCCCCAGACAGAGGAAACTGCCAAACAACAGGAAGATCCAAGGCGGGAGACATGTGCCGTCTAGCATCAGTGCTGGGACAGGGGCAAGTGTGCTGCAGCCCTGATGCAATGTGACTCTATGCCGAAGCCCTGATTAGCGTGATGGCTGATGCACCGTCGAGGTCGCCAAATAGGCAGCCCAGCCACCTGTACAGAGGACCTTGACGGTTTTAATTCCAGGGCATTGCCAGAGGTGTGCGGCAGCCACAATCTATTCGGTGCGGCAGATCTTTCTTGTCCAGCTTCCTGCCAGTTTCCGAGACACACTAGTGACCGACCTGGCCAGCTGGTTGCCAGCACCGGTGACTCGGAGGACACTTGGACACCGCGGGCACAATTCGACGCCGCATCTACCCGCTCAGAGTCGCTGGCGGGGATTAGTCACAATGAAGATGCTGGAAAGGGCCAGTACATGTGGCACAGCCAACAAACAGCATGATGACAATATACCCTCGGCAAAAGAGCTAGCGGTCCGCGGAGATATGCCAGTTTTGCACAGAGTCAGGGGTTCTTCGCATACATGCGAGAATCGGGGTTATTAAAGCTATGTGAAGCGACTAAAATACATCCACTGTCTTCTTAATAAAGTGCCGATGTAGCATTCCCCGAACCCAACTTGTATGCAGGGCCCGTCCCCCAGCAGTGTGTGTGGCACAACAGCATCCGCGCTGAGGTCCGTGATGCATCTACACGCGCCCGATAGAGCTTGACCTCTCATGCCTCACTGCATTGGCCGACGTGTCTGGTTGAAGTTTCTTCCTCTTCAACCATTCGACTGCACACGAAATGAAGATTCATGGCCTGACAGGTTGACATCACAACTGTCAGCAGTAGTAGCGCCGTGCGGGGTATCATGCTGCATGCTGTACTGGAGACGTTGGGTCGTAATATAGATTTTTCAAGGCAATTCCACGGACATTGTGCTTTCTCGCCGTGGCGTTTGGCCGAAAATGCAACCATTTTGAACAGGCTGGCGCTTGATGCTGCTGCCTACGCCGGACTTTCGCATTTATCCAAGGCAGCACGATTGCGTATATAACAGCGACGAGCAGCTTCGAAGCATTGCATCTCTACTCCTTTAATATTTCACGCGGGCTACTTGACGAAAAGAAGAAGAAGAAGAAAAAAATGGACTTTACAACACGCATCTTTTCGCAGAGTTTGGAAAATGGCGCCTCGGAGCCTCGTCCGGTAACGTGGGGGGGGGG